>PVKZ01000565.1:488186-727442 GCA_004027375.1 Macroglossus sobrinus | reverse complement strand
AAAAAAAAAAAAAAGTGAAAAATGTGGACCTGGCTTATGAATGGGTGGGTCTACGTGGTGCCACGCTGGCTGGAGTGTTGGCTTTTCATGAGCTCGTGGCTTCCTCTCTACAGAGGTAAGTGCTGGACCCACCAACAGCCAAGGCCAAAGTTGAGCTCTGCTTGGCCCATTTCCTTCGGACGTATTTTCTTTTCTTTCCTTAATTTTTTTTCTCTCCTTCTTTTTTGAACATAAAAACAATCCAAAGGTTTTAAAGAATTAAACACATAGGAAAATAATGAAAAGATGAGTTAGAGTGGGAGAGAGAAGAGAGTGTCTATTACTGTGGCTTTAGCACACATCTTGAGGTCAGGTATCTCTAACTCTGTTAAAACATTCTTTTTGGCTATTCCAGGTCCTTCACATTTCCAAACAGTTTGTCTAAATTCTTTAAAAGTCTGCTAGGAATTTAGATAATTTGTGAAGATGTTAAATACACACACACACACACACACACACACACACACATTGGGGAAGAATGGACATCTTAACAATATTGAGTCTTCCAATCAATAAATATAGTATTTATTTCTATTTACTTTGGTCTGTTAACATTTCTCTCAGCATTGTTTTGTAGTTTTCAGTGAAGCCACACAGTATATTTTTATTAAATTAATGTCTTAGTGTTTTATTTCAACATTATTGTAAATGGTATTTAAAATTTTTTAGTTTCTAATTTTACATTGTCTAAGATATATAAAAGGAAGGATTGGTAGGGTTTGGAACTGCTGTGCACAGGAGCTGGGACTGGGAGACAACTGGGAAGAGATGCGTCCCATGCGTCCTGGGAATGAGAGAAATCTGCTGACAGATTGTTGAGAAAAGAAGTTGGCTGAGGAGGAAAAAACTATAGTGTTTTTTTAAGACTTCCTTTCATCTGTTTTTTTTTTTTTTTTTTTTTTTGTGGTATTGATTCTCAGGAATAGCTAGAGATCCTATTATAAAAATGGAGAGGAATGTTCGTGGCAGCGCTATTTACAATAGCCAAGATATAAAAGCAACCTAAATGCCCATCAACAGACAATTGGATAAAGAAGTTATGGTTCATAGATACAATGAAATATTACTCAGCTATAAAAATATATGAAATCTTACCATTTGCAACAACATAGATGGACCTAGAGGTTATTATGCTGAGCAAAAAAAGTCAGAGAAAGATAAATACCATATGATTTCATTTATATGCAGAATCTAAGGAACAAAAGGAACAGGACTAATCAAAAACAGACTCACAAATACAGAGGACAATCTGGTGATGAACAGAGGGAAGTAGGGAGGGTTGGGGTACCGGGAGAAAGGGGTGAAGGGTTAAAGAAGTACAAATTCATAGTTGATAGACGGTCACGGAGATGAGGAGCACGGCACAGGGAATGCAGTCAGCAGTAAGGTAATGGATGTGTGCAGAGCCTGCGGGAAGATAGAGCAATCAGGGGGATCATTTCAAAAACTGTATAAATATCTAACCAATGTACTGTATACTTGAAACTAATAATAAAATAAAATGCTAAAAGAAATTGAGAAGAGAAATTTCTCCTGTAGGAAAGAAGATTAAACTTAAAATCTTCTATAAAACAACACTCCAAAACTGAGAAAATATTCAGACATGACTTGACTAAGAACAGTTTTATATAACAGATCAAACTGACCTTGGTGCTCCATTTACTCAGAACATAAGGCTGGCTACCTGTGTTAAGTATATCGGTAACATGTAGAGGCTTGGCAGAAGGACAGAAAATTATTAGCAAGCAGAGTCTGACAGATATCACGTTCTGTTCATGAACGTGTATTTGTTCTCTCTGATGCCTAATACTCCCAGTGACTTAGTGCATCCCACAGAAGAAATTTTTATTTGGAAACCCAGCAGCATCCTGATTATAAATGACTAGAACTGTGTTAAATGCTTTGGCAGGCAGAAATAAGCATAGAGATCTTATGCTCCTGAATGTGATGACTAAATTTTACTAAATATAAATTGCTATGGTAAATCAATATGCCAAGTTTCCAACTATTGAGAACATGTATCCTATTAATTGATCAGGAGATTATATATTTTCCCAAAAAATTCTGATCATCTTTTTGAGAACTCTGTTCTCTACAGTTCGAATGACCTTTCACCATGTCCACTTTCTTTGGACAAAGATGTAAGACAGCAATGTATTCAACTCCCTAAATCTGGGTGGAAAGAAGAGAATATATGATTAACAGATAGGTTGTAGGACACACAAAAAAAGATGCTTGTACCAAGGCAAATAGAGAAGGAATGAAAGAGATGCAAAAATAGAAAAGGATGAGGGAAAGCATAAGATATTTTTTGAATGAAGAACATTTTGCAGGTTGTAAAATTCCACCAAGTATGGCCATGCTGTTTGGGCAGATTTATAATAACACACGATTATGTTATTATCCTTACCTTCGTTTCTCTGACAAATTAGTTCTGACTCTAGAGGAACAAAAAGATCACACCAGAACTTTCAAATTCAGATTCCCAAGCCCATCATAGATCTACTAAATCAGACTCTAGCAAGGAGGGTCCTGGAAGTGGTAATCAATGTATTTTTAAAAGTTCCCCCAATTTAATGAACAATATTTAAAGTTATTAAGAATCATAGATATAAAACTGTTGTATTTAGTTCTGGAAATAACCACTAGAAGAAATAAATACTGAAACAGTCAAAAGCAAATCCTTCCAGGCTGTGATTCTATAGGTAGAAGTTATAGGACAAGAGATTTAAATTTTTACCCCCCATGTGCACATGCTATATTTTAAAACAATTTTTAAAAACCAGTAAAATTAAAAATGAAGTTCACCATATGACTCTAAAGAAGAGAGAGACTTGAGAAAACTGCTCTAAGATGCAGTTTTGGAGGACTGAATGGGTCAAAATAAATAACACAATGATTGTGCCCACAGCAAATTCAACTGTTAATTCATAAACACACTCTCTCTTTCAGGATGGATATCTAGTACTCATGACCAGTAAGGCCATACGAATTATTTAAATAGCTAAATATTTTCTGACTGATTGGTAATATATCCTCTCCCATGACACCTAGGACCCTCTGAATCTACTCACGTTCTAAAAACTAAACAGTCAGTGTCATGCCAGGTATAGCAAGGGGTCTCAAGGCATGGACAGAGACCTCTGGCTGATGTCTGTTTGGACTGGTTGGTGTCTTACTGGATGCTCAAAATATGTTGCTAGATGCTCACAATATGAAGGTGCCCCTGCTTTCCTCTTACCCACAGGCCGATGGTTAACTTAACTGTACCTGCTGAGCCAAACTGAGCTTTTCATTCCCTCAAAAAATTAGGGAGGTCTGTCTACATTTAAAGCTAAGGTTTATACAGTTTCCCATTCTGGTGGTGCACACAGTGAAAGGAAAGAATAAATGAACACATGAATGAATTATTTAATGAACCATAAAAGAACTTTAAGTGGGGGAAACCACATTTTCTCTGAAATATTGGTATCCAAAAATATAACAAAAAGCAAGGCAACAAGTACACCAGTGTCTCGACTGAGTTGATAAAAGGCTGAGTCTTTTTTTGGCTGTGAAGGACAGTGCCAGGGTCTAGATAACAAACTGTTACTATCAAAACCTTCAGAGGCTGCCAGTGAGTCTTCTACAATGCACTGTAAGAATGACAGCCAAAGAGTGAGAGGAGTGTCCCTGAGGGATGTGAACACATCTGCAGGCCTCAATCCAGCCTGCCTGCTTCCCCACCCCAACCCTGCCGATCATGACAGGGAGGCTGGAAGTTTACAGGCTTTTATTTGACCTCATAAAGGTAACTTATACAAAGACTACTGGGCTCATGCCAACTCTCAAATGTTTTCCCTTTTGGTCATGAGGCAATGCCCCAAAAGATTTTTATTCGGTTGAAGATACAAGTAAGTGAAGGAAAAAAATGTTTCTAGAGACTGCTGGGGCTTCTTAAAAATCTAGACACTTTAGAATATTCCTGAGTCCAGAGTAACATTTGCAGCTCTAAGGTGTGTCAGGTAACGCCAAGCTGTTCTAAGTCAATTCTTTTGTCCACCAGTGTTCATTCACTGTACCCTGTTGCTGCGAGTTATGTGTTTGTGAGGTTTCCCCAACTAACCTGTGAGTCCTTAAGAGCCAAGAAAATGTCTTCCATCTTTATATCTGATGTAACTAGCACTGGTATCTGGCACATAAAAGTTGTTCAACTGAAGTATCTGAAATTGAATGGAATAGAATCAAATGAAATGAAAATGAAAGGGAAGAGAAAGAAAAATTGATATTTAGAAAATTAAAGAAATTAAAATTAAAATGTTGCTTCTCTTCTTGATTCTCTCAATGGCATAATATCTGTAATCTCTTATCTCATGGACAAAGCATAATTTTATAGGAATATCTTTTGAAAAATGGCTTGAATCTTTTAGATGAAAGATTTTGGTAGACAGAATCCCTCTTCTCCCCAAAATGTCCATGCCTTAACCTCTGGAACTTGTGAATAAATTACATGGCAAAGGGGTTTTGCAGATGTGATTAAGCTCATAAGGAGATTATACCTGATGATCTATAATGGCTGAACCTAACCACATGGGCCCTTAAAAACAAAGAACTTTATTTAGCTGAAGTCAGAGAGAGTCCAAGTATTGGAGGGACCTGGCACACCATTGCTGGTGGAGGCCACGTGGAAAGCATAGTGAAGGAATGGGGGCAGACTCTAGAGCAAAAACCAGCCCCTGTCTGACAACCACAACAAACAGGAACTTCAGTCCTGCAAACACAAGGAACTGAATTAAGCCAATGACCTGAACGAGCAAGGACTTGGTTTCTTCCACAGAAACCAAGGAACACAGCCCTCTTGACAACTTGATTTTAGCCTGGTGAGATATGTATCAGAAATAATAAATAGGTCTTTAAGCTGCTAAAGTTGTAGCAAGTCATTACAGCAACAACAGTAAATTAACACAGTGATGTACTGACTGTGCAATTATCACCTTTTTAAATAACTTGGGATTTAACATTTTAATTGTTCTTAATTTCATATAATTTAATTTAACTTAATTTAATCACAATAAGTGATTTACCATATTTTGGGCTCCTCTTTGGAAAAACACATGATTTATTAATACCTTCATTCAACTCTCAATATTTATTGAAAATGTATCAGGTACTGAGAAATGTCTCTGAATTATGACATCAGTACAACTTATACCAATGACCTTAGGTGGAGTGCTGGAAGTGATTAGATTCTTTGGTACTGAACTAGTTTATCTATGAACAAAGGAAGTGTTAGTAACATTAACCATATGTGTAAGCTAGGACTGGCCATTGTATCTCTCTGGATATAGTTTATACCTTGCTCAAGTGAAAGGGTGGCAATAGTAAATCAGTGTTCCCCAGAGTTCTGTATTAGAGCTGGGGAGGGAGAGGAAACAGTTCTACGATTATAAAAGAACTTCTCCAGACTCCCACCACATCTCCCACATATATACGTACTAATATCTGCCCCCACAAATTACCTTCCTACCTGTTAATAAACTCTCTGTGCTGATCTCTAAAGTTAGAATCTTACTTATGACTATTGGAAAATGCTCCAACAAGTCCCCACTCTCCTATATCATAAATTTTTTACTCTCTTCTAGATCACTGTCATAAGCATACTAGAATACGGCTAGTTCTTCTATCTAAAAAGTGGGGGGAAACCACCCTTAGCACTTCTCTCCTCCCACCTTCTGTTTGATCCCATTTGCAGCAAGACTCCTCAGAAGAGTGGCAATAGTTAAGATCCCCAATAATCCCTTCTCTTATTTTCTCTTAAACCCATTTTATAAAGGTTTTGACTCCACCATTCTTCTGAAATTATACTTGCCAAAGTTACCAGCAACCCCACATTGCTCATTCAATGTTTAGTTCTCAGTCCTCACATTACTTGATCTGTCAGAAACATCTGACACAGTTGTCACTCCCACCTCCTTGATCTAGTGTTATCATTTGTCTGCCAGACACCACATTCTCCCAGTTTACCTCTCCTCCTCTTGGCTCCTTGTCAGTCTTCTTTGCTGGTTCCTCCCCTTCTTCCTGGGCTCTTGAAGTTAGAGGCTCCAAGGCTTATTCTTCTGTCCATTCCTATTTTCTACTGACATACACTTGGTGACCTCCTCACACTCCATATCAACATGGTGATGGCTTCCAAACTTGTATCTCCAGCTCAGATCTCCTTCCTGAACTTCTGACTCATATATCTGTCCTCCCAGCATCTCCACTACTATGTCTATGAAAGATCACAACCCCAAACTGAATTTCTGATTTTTTCCCAAAACTTCCACACACAGCCTTCCCATTTCAGTTGATGGAACTTCATCCTTTGAGTATCTCAGGCTAGGAGCCTGAAGATCTCTCTCTCTCTCTCTCTCTCTCTCTCTCTCTCTCTCTCTCTCTCTCTCTCTCTATGTTTGTCTCTCTCTCATATGCCACATATAATTTGAAAATTCCCTTGACTCTTCATGCAAAAATCTCACCACTTTTACCATCTCCACCACTATCACAATTATCAATTATGAGGATTACTACAGTAAATCCTTAATGTGTTTCTTTGCTTCTGTGCCAGTAATGCTAGAGTGTATTCTCAACACAGCTGCCATATAATTTTTTTACAACTTCTGTAAATCCAAATTATTTCTCTGATCAAATTTTGCAGTGGCTCCCCATTTCACTTAGAGAAAAAAAAAAGCAATTCCCCCCCATCTCATGTGACTGTCCCTTCTGTCCATTTTGTTTAGTTTTTGCATGACTGTCAGACCTGCTCTTGCCTTAGCATTGGTTGTTTCTTCTGACTGAAACGTTTCCCTCCCAAGTATCTACTTGGACAAATCCCTTGCTTTCGTCAATTCTTTGTTTCAGTGTCACATCCTCAGTGAAGCCTCTCTTGACCACCATATTCACTGGAGTCTGTTCCCAGCCCTGTGCCAATCCTCTTAATTCCCCTTACACATCTCTAATTTTTTTCATGGCATTTATCATTTTCTATCATATTTCATAAATTACCTATCCTTATGTTTGTTGTTTATTCATCTCAACTCTCCAACATGTGAGTCCCATGAAAACAAGATTGTTTTGACTCTGATCTATCTCTGGCACATAGTAGGCACATGGTAGACACATAATGAATATGTGCCGAAGGAACAAAATGTATGTTCTAAGTTAATTGGGTTGATTTACTGATGAATTTCTCAGGACCTTTAATATATTGATAAGATTTGAGAATCTCCTGATCAAATAGTGTGCAATGTTTTTCATATTTATTTGACCACAAAAATCATTTGTTTCATAATACCTATTAACATCCCATAATACCTGCATTCCAAAATTTTTTAAAAAGCTACATCAATTTTTTTTTTTGGTCCCTTCTAGCTACAAAATATTTCCATCAGGAAATATTTTACAATTTTAAATGGCTAGGCATGTACTGTCAGTGCTATTTGTTAATTGATTTACTCTACTTTGAAAGAGGTAATGCATTCTCCAAGTGGTACAGAAGGCCATCCAGAGATTTGAAGTGGATGAATTTTACCTTCACTGATCTCATTTGTGCACTTTCCTCCTGCTTTCAGTGCATTTTCTAAAACCTGCAACATTACAGTTATAAAGTTTTCAGACCTAGTAGAGATCTTAGAGAGGATGACATATATTCTTGTTACACTAAAAATGAAGAAATCTTGGCAGCAAAGAGATTTTTCCCAGGCTCTTTACTACTGAAGCCCCATGAAGCAGGCCCAATCAATAGGGCCCAGCATATCTGGGTAAATGCAGTAGTGTATTATGTATTATACTCCAAACTTCCCCAGGTACACTTTCACTTGTTATCACATAGTGCACAAAAATCTTTTTCTGATCCCGCATTCTATAAATATCGAACAACTTCACCCTCATTATGACACTAGTTACATAATAGCATTTACCACTGCAGAAATGAATTTTCTGAGTAATTTATAGCAGAGTAGATATGAAAAAAAACAAATCTCAAATTTCTACAATAATATATATCCTGATTAATTAATATGATCTTTGCTACTACATCATTTTTTAAAGATATGTAATTACTTCTTCCATTTGGCAAAGAAAAATTAAAACCTTCCTTTGGCCCCGCTTCCCTCTTACCTTTCCTTTGTTCTAATTTTCAGCAAAACTCCGGGGAAGAGTTGCTGTAGTCTCTGTGCCTACTTGCTCTAGCAGAATCTACACACTTGTCTTTGGATATCTCAGAATCAAGAGTATTTTCAACATTTACTCCTCAAGATGCCAATCCTTTTGATTAATCTACTAATTTTCTAAACATTTAAGATGCCTTACCTATATGTGTTCTTAACCTCACTCTCTCAAGAAATATTTTTAAGGAATAACAAGGGAAAAGATGAAAAGGAATGAGCAATGGTTATTGCTGGAATATTGATTCCCTGTAATATATTTATGTATTTGTTTGTTTAAGAAATATTTTTTAAGCCCCTATTTGTCCTTTTTGGGGGGTTTGAGACACAGAGATGAACAAAGTGTCTATTTTTAGGGACTGTACCATTAAGTGGAAAGAGACAGAAAAATAAATGAAAAGAAGGTAATCAGATAGTGCTAAATGCTGTAATAAAGATAAAACAAAATGATGTACTTGAAAGACTTGAAGGTCTATCTAATTAGGCAATCAGAGAACGCAAAAGAAATGTCTTTAATGTGCACCCAAATGCCAAGATAGCAAGTCTCTTGAAAGAGGAGAAGAAAGAGCATTCCATGAGAGGAAAAGTTTCTTCAAAGTCTGAAAGTAGGACTAACCTTGGTGTCTTCAAGAAAGAGAAGGAAGGAGAGTGGCTAGTTGTGAATGAAGCAGCACAGTGAGAAATGAGTGATTTGCAAATGCCAGACCAAGTAAGACCTGGAGGCCAGAGAAAAGGATTTGGATTTATTCCAGGTGGACTGGGAAGCCATCAGAGAGTCTTAAGCAGGTAAACAATATAGTCTGATTTCTTTTTAAAGAAGAAATTGTTCTGGCTCCTGTGTGGACATTGGATAGCAAAGGGAAGGGGATAAGAAAGTTTAGCAATTGGAGTTTGTCCAAGGCACCTGACAATACACTGTGAAGGTGTATTTTCTCTGTATCTAAGATGTCCCTGAGTAAGCCAGAGGAGAGGCTTGAGTCTAGGCGTAATTTTAATTTGTTCTGCTTTTGTCTAAAATATTAAAAACTCCTTTTAGAAAAAAATAGAATTTTCTTGTAATGAACTTAATAAGGAGGAACTTTTATTTCTGAAAAGAGAGGGAAGGATATAATGATCTCCCATTTTTGTATGTAAGGTTCTCCATGTGCCTAATTCACCATTATCAATCACTACTGGCCTCATCTCACAGACTTAAAGATGCTGTGGATACATGGCACCCTGTATCTTTAGCCCTACAAAATTCAACTTAATTTCATATGTTCTGGGTACCCTGGAAAGTTCTGAGAATACTGAAGCAATAAGTCTTTTCTCACAGAAACTTCAAAATTCAGTCATGAAGACACGACTATAAATGAGTGATAAGACTAGAACGTGAGTCTGGGGATAAACGATGAAGAAATAAATAACTAGGTGGACTAGGAGTGGAAGGATTGTTTTGGGAGGATTATTAAGAAAATGGGTGTTTGAGTGCTGCTGGAAGAGCAACCAAGGGTAGAAAGAATGGAATCTTCACCAGGAAGAATCACAAAGCAAATCATGGCAACTCTGAAAGTACAAAGTGTGTGAGGGGAATAGCAGGTCCTGTGGGCGCAAGCTCATGAGCACGCTTCATTACGCCAAAGGAAATTTATTGCACTGTAGCAAATGTACATTCACAGTGAAATAAAGTTCCAATGAAGTTGAAAATAGGAAATTATTTCCTTTCTTCAACTTAAAAAAATAGTTCATGTATAGAGGCTTTAAAAATTAAATTTCTCTCTGGAAACTAGTAAACCGTTATGTGTGTCTGAGTTTTTGTTTGTCTTGTTCACTTGTTGCTTTCCGTGTGACATGTTTAGTCCAAGTATGTGATGTTTGCTCCATCACTTTGCTGTTAGAACAGCATGCTGGTGAGAAGGCCGCTTTTTCAGCTCGGATTCGTGAATAAAGAGGACATGGGGAGCAGAGATGTGGCTGATTTATAGCCTACATAAATGGAAATGAAAAATAAACTTTGTTGTAAGCCAAAAAAAAATTAAATTTAACACTTTCTTAGGAGAGATATTTTTAAACTGCATTATCTTATTTCTTGCCACATATATCTTCTTTTAAACATTAATTTTGCATTCTGGTTTTAAGTGTGATGTTTTTCTTGTTTCATATTTTCATTTTTTTTTCAAAGGCAAAAATAAGTTTAGGGTTGTTCTGGGTTATTCGGAATGTTATAACTCTCTTCTAGTTGGATTTGCTTCCGTGAAAGCCATTTATAGTTTATTGCCTCAGCAATCATTGTCACAGGAAGAATTAATTTCTTTAAAAGGTTATGGTTTGAAAGATTCAAAATGATTGCTGCCTTGCCTATTTTAGTGTAATCTAAATATATATTACAAAAATATATTTTGTAAATTATGTTGATTTACAGTCTTGGTCAGCCACTGAAAAGTACTCTGGTATTGAGATTATTTAAATTTTCTCCTCTCGCCAAAGACATTAAGTGCATTTTATAAAGTAATTCAAATTATTGTTAACCCAGAATGAACCTAAATTAATGTTCTGCTTCAGATTTTTAAATATGAATATATAATATCACATGGCTGTGAATCTGTGCATTTAAATCACTCAGTAATCAGTTTTGCTAAAAACAGAATCCAAGAAGCACCACATACCTCATCTGCTTCACAGGATTCTCATTCACATGGAGCGCCCTCTAATGGACAGATTAAATTGCTTCACCGCAAAGCTTGCTCAGCCGGGGACAGGGATGCCTGGCCCTCAGCCCTGTGATAAACACTTTACCTGCATCGCTATCACTCACAGCAACACCATGAGGTAGGTAGATCCTATTACTCTCCTCACTGAGGAGATAAGAAAACTGAGGTGTAATCAAACCTGATCTCACGCAGCAAAAGATACTGACATCAAGATTTAGACCTAGGACTCTACAACTCTCAACTTCTCTACTAATGTATTCCTAGCCATGATATGAATATAAAAATGAATGATTTCAGTGTCCATAAACCAATAGCATAAGCATTATGAATAAATAAATCACATTCTTTGTTTAGAAAAATACAGCCTAGTAGGAGCAAAGTTTTCCAAGAAATGTAAATTATGATACAATTTATGTATCAGGAGCCATTTAGACATTTTAACTTACATTATCTCATTAGTCTTCAAAATAATCCTACAGATAAGCCTTATTACCCCTATTATTAAATGAGGAACCTGGAGATAGAGAGCAATTTAACTTGTCTAAGGTTGTAGAGTGAGTAATGGAAAAATTTGGGAGCAAGTCCAAATTCCGGTTATTCCAAAGCCCAAGCTCTTTCCACTACAAATTGAGTCAGCTTTCACTGGTAAAGCTTGTTCAGTGCTCAGTCTTTCCAGTACTGTCCCATGTTATTCACCATATTAATCCATTTGAGAGCTACGTGGAGGTCACCTGTATGATATAAAAACCCAGGGATGTTTGCTTACAAAAATCTATTTGCAGTAGGCAGAATAATCTCACACACACACACACACACACACACACACACACACACACACACACAGTGCTATGCCCTAACCCCTGGAACCTGTGAATATTTTCCCTTACAAAGCGAAAAGGAGTTTTTAGATGTGATTAAATGAATGATCTTGAAATGGGAGATTACCTTGGGTTATTCAGGTAGGCCATATTGGGTTCTATCCTCCATAACTCAGAACTGATCATAGCCTAAATGTAAAATCTAAAACTGTAAAATATTTAGAATAATACATAGGAGAATACATATTTGACCTTTGGTTAGGCCAAGAATTCTTAGAATCAGCACCAAAAACACAAATTGTTACGTTCTATACATTGAAGAATTGCAAAATAAGTATGCTGAGTGATAGTCGGACAAAAAAATAGAGCATACTATATGCTTCCCTTTGTATAAATCCTAGAATACACAAAATAATGTATGATAATAGAAAGTGGATCAATGCCTGATGATTAGGAAAGGGGACTGGGAAGGTCAGAAAGGAAAAATTACATTGGGCCATTAAGAAATTTTTGAAAGTGATAGATTTGTTCAGTATTTTGAGCACCGTTTTGATTTCACAGGGATATACAAATGCTGTGACATCAAATTTCACACTTTAAACATGGGAAGTTTATTATATGTCAATTATGCCTTGATAAAGCTGTACTAAAGTCAATCAGTGTAATTCATCATCTTAAAAGAATTAAGGAGGAAATTAAATGATTATTTCAATAGGTATAGAAAAAATGTTTGAAAAAAATCCAACACCCCTTCATGATAAAAGCTCTCAGCAAACTTGGAATAATAGGAAACTTCTAGAATATGATAAATGTATCAAAGAAAACCTATAGTCAACATGAGGTTTAATGGTGAAGTATTAAGGCACGATGCCTTATCTTACTGCTTCTATTCAGCAATGAAATGCCCTAACCTATGTAATAGGCAAGGACAAGAAAATATATAAAGATTGGAGAGGAAGATAATAAGCTATAATTATTCACAGATGACATGACTGGCAATAATGAAAACTCTATAAAATAGCAAAAAATAAATTCCTAGAAATTATAAGTGAATTTAGCAAGGGGGAATGAGTATCAGAGTTTTGGGGTTTTTAATTTCCTAGAAGTTTTGTGTAATGGGTAGTATTGTGATAGTTAAAATTATTTTTTAGCATTTACTTCATCTCCCTCAATTTCTCCTCAATGGGAGAAATATACTTCCCTGCTGTTTTGATTTTGGATCTGACCACATGACTTTTAGTTAATGAAATGTTGGCAGACATGACGCTGCAGAAGCTTGAAATCTATTTATGCAGTTAGACTCCGTGCCTTGAGCTTCTGCCATCACCATGAGAAAAGCACACCCAGTTTGGCACACTATTCCCTGAAAGACAATGAGAGAGATTTGCAAAAGAGCTGCCTCGCCCAAGCCATACAAGTCAAACCTACATCAGACAGCTCCAAGTTACATAGGCTAAATTTGTACATAGGCCACTGAGATTTTGTGGTTGTTTGCTATACAGAAATAGATAATTAACATATAGACATTTTTCAGATTATCTGTCTAGTTAAATGTGAATCAATCTGTCTACTTATAGTGAATTTCAGTATTCTCTAGAAATAAATCAAGCATTATTATTTCTATGTGCAGGCAGAAATAAATGTACATTACAAAGAATAAAACTGAATCAATAGAATATATGGTTAACAGATTTTCAATAAGGGTGTCAAGAACATTTAATGAGAAAGAATGGTGCTGGGACAACTGGATAGCCACATGGAACAGAATGAAACTGAACCCTTACCTCATACCATATACACACACAAAATAACTCAAATGGATAATGACTTAAATGTAAGAACTAAAACTATAAAACTCTTGAAAGAAAATATAGAAATAAATCTTCATGGCCTTGGATTTGAAAAAGAATTCTAGATCTGACTCCAAAAACATAAGTAACAAAAGTAGACAAATTGGTCTTCAACAAAATTTAAAACTTTTGTGTTCCAAAGGACACCATTAAGAAAGAGAAAAGGCAACATATAGAATGGGAAGGGGGCAATATTTGAAAATCATATATCTTATAAGGGACTTGCATCTAGAAAATACAAAGAATTCTTACAAGTCAATTATAAAAAGGCAAATTCCAATTTAGTGAGAATGTAAAATGGTACAGCTGCTTTGGGAAAGGCAGTTCCCAAACAATTGTTCAAACAATTAAACATAGAGATACCATATCACTCAGCAATTTCAGTCATAGAGAAATGAAAACATATGTCCATACAAAAACTTATACATAAATGTCTATAGCAGCATTATCCATAATAATGAAAAGATGTAAATAACACAAATGTCCACCAATGAATGAATGGATCATTAAAATGTAATATACCTATAATGGAATATTATTTGGCTATGAAAGAAATGAAGTACCAATACATGCTACAACTTGGATGAATTTTAAAAAAACAACTTTATACTAAGTGAAACAAGCCAGTCATAAAAGTCCACATATTATATAATTCCATTTATATGAGAGTTCAGAACAGGAAACTATATTGAGATAGATAGTAACTAGTGTTTGCTTAAGGCTGAGGGCAAGAGGGATAGTGAAATAAGGGGGTGGTAGCTTAAGGGTACAGGGTTTCTTTGTCTCATGATAAAAGTGTTCTAAAGTTGACTGTGACAGTAGATACATAATTCTTTGACTATATAAAAGCCACTAATGGTACACTTTAATGAGTGAATTACATGGTATGTGAATTATATCTAATTCAAGCTATTTTTTAAGAGTACAACAAAAATTATTTTTGTCATAAGAAAATTTTAACTATTTTTCTAATTAACTAAGGACATTTTTATGAAACATTTAGGATTTTTGAGAAAACTTGAAAATCTGAAACTAGAGGATCTAATAAGAGACTAAGAAGTAAAGATAAATTAATTGGTAGAGGAAGAATGGTGTTCTGGACACTTTTCCAAGGCAAAGGAACTTTGGACATTTGTGGCAGTAAGAAAGGAAAAGATACAGAAAAGTCAATTCTCTGGCTTTATTATAGCACTAACCACATTATTATATGACTATCTCTTTATGATTCTGTCTTCCAGAAGTTGATCACCTGATTCAGTAGGAACCCTGCTCTTATTAATCAGCAAAGTCAGAGGTCTTGACATGGAAACTCTATTTCTGTTCCCATGAAGCTTGAGGAGAGGTTCAGAGATTAGGCACACGTTGAACATATTACTAACTTAAATTATGGCAAATTTAATGATTTTGATGTTGACAGTATCAAAATAGCCTAACACATTAAAATTACTATTTTAAAACCATGCATCTAATTGTTACGTGTTGATGTCCAGTTCAGAAAGGCAGACTAAACACGTGTTTGCCTCTCCTTGTTCTCAAGATTACACTGAATTTCAGTAAAAAACATAATGAAAATATTAAATCCATGTTAGCACTGAAAATGAGTGAGTATATCATGTGCATACTAGAAATTTAGATAAATTTCTGGGAGACAGAATTCAAATGGATCTTAATATTAATAGAAAGTCAAGAGCAAAGAAAACTAAAGGACTATAGTGAACCTGTCTTTTTAAAATATCCCCAAATCAAATCATAGGCTCTAAAATCTACTTGGACTTTGAAGTATCAAAATGTTTAACTAAAGAACACTTTAGGCCAGTTGGCCTCTCACCTTTGCAGTCCAGAAGTTAGCTGAAATTTTTGCCTTCAGTTAGAACCTCAAATATTTTCCTAAATAGGCCCTAAGATGTTGATCTTGAAGTTATGAAAAGACACAGAACAGATCCTAAGATAAATCATATCTCCACAGACATCTAGAATACAGGTTTTATTTGTTTTTATTTTGTTTTGTCTCTGGTTATTCATGAAGATTTCAAATTACCTTACAACATCCTTTCTGTAGTAATTCCAAAGGTTATTGGGGTGAGGACAAAGACAATCAATGATAAGAAATAATAAAAAAATATTTCCTGAATTAAGATAGTTTTTAATCTTCAAACTGAAAGTCTCAACAGAGGGTCAAGAAGAATAAATCAAACAGAGGAAAAATGCCCCTGTCTGTTCACATCATGGTGAAACTTAAAAAGTTTTAGACTAAAATTCCTTATAAAAGAATTACTTATAAAAGAAGATAAGAAAAACTAGGATGAGATGTTCTCATCGGTAGTACTGTATACAAGAAGTCAAAGGAAAAATACCTTTAGAGTTATAAAAAAAAAAATGACTTGAAATTTAGAAAAAGTTTACTAGCAAGTTTATCAGTCAAGTGTGAACAAAATGAAGCAATTTTCAGATATGTATGAACTGGAGAGTTTACATTCCATTCACCATTTTCTGAAAACAAAAATCTTAAGGATGTATATACACAGAGTAGAATCAGAAAACCAAGAAGGAGGAAGTCATTAAAAATTTAAAAAGAAAAACAATAATGGAACCAAAATAGTAATACAATGAAAATGAATCCCCGAACGATTATCATGTAGTTAGAAATGAATATATTCACAATGCAACAGAAGGTCAGAAAGCTTTAGGAATCATATTTTCAGGATAAAAGTACATTCTACTAGGCAACTTTGTTTTAAAATTTGGGAAAATTTTTAAATATAATAAGCTAGTTACCTCTTAAGCCAAATTACAAGAAAACAATTGGACAGTCTAGGAAAAACAAATGTGTACCTGAAAATAGTGATCCAAATATGAGGCTAACTAAATGTGATATGATTTAGAGGAATTGATAGATGTAAGATAATTCATTTAGACTTTGTTTTTGAAACATTATCCTTAGAGTAACACCTGGATAAGTGGCATTGATTTAAGATTCCTCCCCTATCCAGTCATACTACGTGTTTGAGAAAATTTACACAATAATAATTTCACAAATGGTCATGGTTAAAATATTAGAATCAACCCATAGATTAATTAATATAACCTTGCCAACAAAGAAGCAATGACAAATTATAAAAAAAAAATAGGTGAGAAGAGTATCAAGGAATTATAGGAGACTCAGTTGACCATCTTTCCATAATTATCATAATTAGATATATATAAATGAGTTAAATTAAAAGATTTAGATCTATTGTTTAATAGTGAGAAGGTAACCATGAGTACTAAAATAGTAATATCAAGAAATGGGACATAAAATAAGGAAGGGGAGGGTGTAGAGATATACCAAATTCCTCATCTTTTATGGTGAGATACTGTCGCACTATGATAAATCGAGAAATATATTACTTAGAGTTCCAGTGGTAACTAGTGGAAGCATTTAAAACAGAAATATTTAAATATCAAAGGTTAAATTTCTGGGGAATGCAGTTGACATTGAGAATGTAAAAAAAAGAAGAGATTTTACTTTTCAAGTCTTTACCTTTTTTTCCTTTTATTCTTTATTCTCTTAATACAAAAATAATAACTAATGTCATGTCCCCTTGAATTCTGTGTTTCCTATGTAGGGCACATAGTTGTCTTTCAAAATGGAAAAAATTCTTAACTGAACTTAATTGTCCAGATGAAACTGGTGGTTTGCTCTTCTGTAAACTGGGATATAGTGGTGAACATGAGAGATGTGCTTTCACAGAACTTACATTCTGTGTGAACAAATAATAAACAGATAGACAATATAATTTCAAAAAGTCATTATTGTTACCAAGAAAACAAATCAGTTCAACATGATAGAGTGACTGCAACGGGGATGACTATCGCCAAGGGAAGATGAAACAGGAAACCCCTTTCTGAGGAGATGACTGATATTCAACCTAAATCTTGAGTGAGAAGATCTGAGGCAGAATATTCCAGGATATCCTTCAGAATGAAAAGTGTTTAGGGACTCTGATGACTGGAAGATAGCTAGAGAAGGAGCGTAGCTGCTGGAGTGTCCCAGTAGTGATTTGATAAGACTCTGGTGAGACAGATTACCTTTCCTGATAGGGAGGACAAGATGGGTTTTGGGGAGCATGCTGGTCTCACGAGCAACACTAATACTGTAAGTTTCTTGGATGCAGACATTGGGGACTTTTCCTGGTTTATTTACCATGAGTAGCAGTAAGCATTCAATTAATGTTGATTAAGTTAAGAAATTTGGAAAATCACCTCGGAAGTAGATATTTTAGTTTTAAATCATAATTTTCGGGCTACATGCTGCATTTTACCTATTCAATAACCTTACATTGGGTTTCTTTTTTATGCCAGGTATTGTGCAAAGCATGAGAGATACAAAGATAAGGGTCTGTCCTATTCACAGAGAGTTTATTGTCTACCTAATTTGTTAGCATTTATATCATAATTGTAGCTTTAAAACAGTTGTATAAATAAAGGTATCATTAAATCAATTATTCATGAAATGTAAAAAGTTCTACTGCTATGAGAAAGGCACTTTAATAAATTACAAAAGGGGGTGTCTCATAACTGGCATAATGTCTCTGTTCTTTCTAATTTAAGATTGAATTTTGGTCATTATTTAATCATTTCCCACAGTACTGCACACTCAACAGTTCTCATTGCTATGCTCACAAAACAAAATTCATTTCCAACTGTAGTTGGGCTGACAGCTGTCTGAAAAGCTAGAAGAGTTATTTTTTCTTAATCAAAGTCAATGCAGAATGTGATGATTTCATTTTAAAATAAATTTGGATACCCATAAATAGTTTTTTAAAAAATTTGGGTGCAGCTGGTCTGACCACCCTCATGGAGTAATTTTGAAGTTCACTTTAATCCTTGCCTATTTATAGGGTCAGAGAAAGAACAAAATTCTACTCACTGAAAATTAGCTAAGGCTTCAAAGAGATTGTATATATGAACATCTCAAGATGGTGACATAAGTAGGGTAAGGAGAAAGAATAATGTTGAAATCTCTGGTAACAGAAATTTGTGCCCATGATGTTTTTCTTTTTAAAATATACTTTAAAATACCATAATTGATGGAAGTATACCTCCTCCCGAAATTGAAACAATTGTTATTGATATAGGGTAAAATGGTATAACCTGTCTAGGGAAAACATTTGCAGTATGAAGAAAAAGTCATTAAAATGTCCATGCCATTTGATCTAAAAATTCTTTCAGATCTTTATCTTAAATACTTCTCAAAGTCATCCCTCAAATAAACTTTTATTTTGTAAGTAAATATGATTTCTGCTCATCTCTCACACCCTTCTACTTGCCTCCCCTGCTACACACAACCTCCAACTCTCAAAGTGGCCTGCTGACATTGTGAAATTTCATTAAAATTCCAGTTTATATTTAAAATGTGTGTATACTTTAAATTCTACTCCACTGCAAGAGTATATATATTAAGCATAAAAATATTAAATTTATTCTATGACTTTTTGTGAAATAAGGACATCTAGGAAAATGTGGCCTCCATCTCATTAGAATCAGAAAAAGAATACAATTATGCAAGCGCACGTAACATGCCAACAAAGATGGAAATGGAAGCACTTTTATAATTGGGATAAATCCTAAGCAATGCAGATTTGCCCAAATAGAAGATTGGTCCAACAAACTATCATATTGTAGAATAATACACTCCTTAAAAACTTTAATGAAAATGTATATTAATAAAAATAGATAAATGGTCATGACATAGTACATAGAAAAACAATTTAGAGAGCTGATCTCATTTTCCAAATATATAGGCCTGTATGTTTTTGTCTATCTCTCTAATTTAAAATATGTAATTTATCCCCATTAAAATATTTCAGTAAGACCCATATCAAAAGAATCAGTGAAAACATCTTAAAGTACTGTATTTTAATATTTACAGGACAATCATAAGGTAACAAACTGATAACTGCTTATTTATATACTACTATATTTTTAAAATATGCATTTACAATTTGTGTAATTTTGGGGGGAAACTTCATATATGATTACAAGTTTATAAAAATATATACAAACAATAGAGAGCCCAGAAATAAATCCATGCCTACATGTTTACTTGATGTATGACAAAGGTGGTAAGAGTATACATACAATAGGGTAAAGACAGTCTCTTCAATGAATGTTGTTGGGAAAATTGGACAGATACATGAAAAAAAAAGAAAAAGAAGAAGAAGAAGCTGGACCATCTTCTTACACCGTATACAAGAAGTGACTCAAAATGCATTAAAGACTTAAATATAAGACCTGAAACCACAATATTCCTAGAAGAAAACATAAGCAGTAAATTCTCTGATATTATTAACAGCAATTTCTTTTCAGAAACATCTCTCCAGGCAAGAGAAACAAAAGAAAAAAATAAACAAATGGGACTATAACAAACTGAAAAGTTTTGTACAGCAAAAGAAACCATCAAAACAAAAAGACAATCGACTGATTGGGAGAAGATATTTGCTAACGATACATCTGATAAGGGGTTAATATTCCAAAATATATAAAGAACTCATACAACTCAACAACAACAACAACAACAACAAAATATCCAATTAAAAAATGGGCAGAAGACCTGAACAGATATTTCTCTAAAGAGAAAATACAGATGGCTAATAGACATATGAAAAGATACTCAAGGTTGCTAATCATCAGAGAAATGCAAATTTAAACCACAATGAGATATCACCTCATATCTATCAGAATGGCTATCATCAATAAATCAAAAAACAACAAATGTTGGCAAGGGTGCAGAGAAAAGGGAACCCTCATACATTGGTAGTGGGATTGCAAATTGGTATTAGCAGCTATGGAAAACAGTATAGAGGTTTCTCAAAAAGTTAAAAATGGATATACCTTTTGACCCAGCAATTGCACTTCTGGGTATTTATCCAAAGAAAACCAAAACAATAAATCTTAAAGATCTATGCACCCCCATATTCATGGCAGCATAATTTACAATAGCCAAGATATGGAAGCAACCTAATGCCCATCAACAGACAACTAGATAAAGAAATTATCATATATACAATGGAATATTACTCAACCATTAAAAAAATGAAATCCTACCATTTGCAATGACCTGGATGAACCTAGAGGTTATTATGCTGAGTGAAATAAGCCAAAGATAAATACCATATGATTTCACTTACATGTGGAATCTAAGAAACAAAAAGAACAAACTAATCAAAAACAGACTCACAAACATAGTGGACAATCTGGTGACAGACAGAGGGGAGGAGGTGTTGGAGGGCTGGGAAAATAGGGTGAAGGGTTAAAGAAGTACAAATTAGTTAATAGATGGTCACAGGGATGGAGAGCACAGCAGAGGGAATGCAGTTAGCATTAATATGTTGGCTAGATGGAGGGCTAGGGGAGAGATGGAGCAATTGTGGGGATTATTTTATGAACTATATAGATGTCTAACCAATGTACTGTATACTTGAAACTAATTTAAATAAATAAATTTTTTTTTAAAATTCTAAGTATACACACACACACACAATGTGATCAACAGCTTTTATAATATGTTATAATGGGTACATTTCATTCATTATTTCTTTTTTAGTTGCTTATTTTCTATTTGTAAAAGAATATAAACTATATAAATATAAATTACATTTATAAATAAGAATGGAAAATATACTGTTTTCATGTTGATACCATATTATTAAACATTGAATCACTCAATGTTATTTTAAAGTTCATAAAAATATAGAGCAGTATTAAGTAAATTATACACATACTAGCATTTCAGCTTCAAATCTGTACAGAGCATCCACACACAATCAAGAACTTAATTCCACCCAAATTTATCTCTTTCTGTTAGTGTTATAGAAATCTTAGCATATCACAGATGGTTCGTTTCTAATTAGTTTATTACTAATTAGCTCTTTGAGCCTAGGCATCAACGAAGGTAATACCAGTCACTTGCTTGTTTTCTTGTTATTGTGAACAATGATTTTCAGACACTTCACTACATGTACCAATGTAGATAACAGAATTTGCACACACTCGGGTATATGTATATTTATTTATTTAAAGTATATCCATAAGTTGTACCAATACACTGCATTATACACTACATATTATTTCTAACTGTGCCTCTCTTTCATCTCTTCATCGTATAGCAGTCAGGGGGATTCTTTTAAAATATAAGTCAGATCGTATCACTAGAAACTTCCAAAGGTTCCCTTATCTCTTAGAACAAAAGCCTAAGTCTTTAAAATGTCCCTGCAGCCCTTGTGCAAGGCTCGCCTCTCGGTCCCCCTCACTTACTCCACTCAAGGCACACTGGCCTCCTTGCTATTCTATGAGCAAACAAAGCATATTTCGGACTCAAGCCCTGGCATGGAGTGTCGAAGCTAGAGAAGGCACTGCACGGCGAATAAGGGGTGGTCTGGTGTGATCAGTGTGAATATCATTAGTAATGGGATAAATTGGTATTGTGTGATATCTGATGGGATGCAATGAGAATACAACATTGCTTCGGTGAAATTCCTGCCAAAGGTACATAATCTGAATCTAATCATGAGTAAATATTAGAGAGACTAATCTGAGGAGCATTCTATAAATTAACTGGTCTGCAATCTTCAGAAGTTTCAAAGTCATGAAATTCAAGGAAATACTAAAGACCTGTTCCAATTTAAAGAATTCTAAAGAGACATGACAACTAAATCATTGGATTCAGTAGGATTCTGGCTTTGATCTATTCATTTTAAGGGCATTATTGGAACAACTGATGAAACTTGACTGGGTTTTGAGGATTACTTGGTAACACATCAATATTCATTTCCTGATTCTGGTGGTTGTATTATAGTTACACAGCAGAATGTCTTCCCTGTAAAATACACACAGTAAATAAATATAGTTGATGTAAGGGAGCACCAGGTCACCAAATTACATTCAAATAGTTTTGGGTGGCGGGGAGGCGGGGGAGGAAAACAGGTTTCTTTCCTATACTTACAACTTATTCTATAAGTTTGTGATCATTTCAAAAATTTAAGATTATTGAGAAAAGCAAATGCAATTCAGGTCATGTCATTCCTTTGCTTAGAAATCTCTTCATACCTCTCGTTGCCCTCAGAATACAGTTGTTGTATAGCCAGGCTCTCAACCACCACAGTCCAGTCTTTCTTTCAGTTCTTAGAAGGCACCAAGGTCCTTCCTACCAGGGTCTTAGCACTTAGTCCTTTGTAGGACTTCCCACAATTGTAATTAATTGTTTGCTCGATATATAATTATTCCTCTAATAAGCTACATGAGTCCAGGAACTTACCTATCTTATTTCCAGCTTTTCCAGGATATTGTATAGTGCCTTGAGATAAATAAAGATGAAATACATTACACTTCATAATATTCTTTTGAAGTGGACTTCGTTCCGTATTTTAACTATGAAGATATGGAGGCTTAAATAGATTACGTGTCCAAAGCCATATAGTTAGTAAGTGAAAAATCACAATTAAAACCCAAGAATTTTGGGTTCCAAAAATCATGCTCTTAATCATTATTTCATACAGTTGAACCAAAATCGGTAGTTCCAGAACCTAAGTTCACAGGCTACCCAGGAGGAGAAGGCATCCAGAGGCATTGACCTTGGTCCAGTAGAAAACCCTGAGTGACATCCTTTCGCCCTCCTGATTCTCTTCTCACACATTTCTATTTTAAAAAGCTCCCAGACAGTGGAAACTTAGATGCTATGCTCTTCTTTTCTTCTTAATGACATCGACCATGGTTTCTTCCTAGGAGATAACTTTTTCTAAGGTAGTATTACTGTTCTCAGTCTACAAAATCAGCACAATTGTGTTCTTCAGCACAAAAGAATAAAAGAGTAATTCAAGAAGTCAACTGGCAAATCTGATGAATTTATAATTGTTCCTTAATTTTATAACAGTGAGAGAGTGGTCTATATAAGCCATAATACAGTTGCTTGATAGAACAGAAAAACTTATGAGGGAAAAATTAAAGCAAAATGTGGACATGATTAAAGAGACTGCAATTTTTCTGAGCAAATAAGTAGGGATTTCTCAAAACTTTGAATGTAGTTCATGTACAGTTTTAAAAAATACATTATGATTCTGGCACAGTTTACCACAATCTCTTGCTCTTGTCACATGTAAAGATAATCTGGCAGTCTAATCATGGTCTTTACAACCCTCCTCCAGTGATCCACAAAGGAAGTGGTTTCAACAGAATTGCTAAATAACCCTTTCAGAGAAAAACAAAGCAGAAAAGCATTATAGAAGAAATACTTAAGGACATACTAAACACATCCTATCTTAATATAAAATTATAGCTAATATTTATAGTCTTTGCTTCATGCCAAGATTGTGCTGGGCACTTTACAATGCAATCTCATTAACTCTTCTCAGTCACTCTAGGATGTAATCCTGTCACGTCTGCTAGTGGTGAACAGCTCTACCAAGCTCTCATCTGATCCTTTCCTCCTTCCCACCAGGACCATCAGTTTCTACCATATGTGTCATTCCCTGCTTTGCTCTCCAGGTCTGTAGGGTTGGGTATTCTGAGGCAGTGTGAAAATATTTTCTCCTTTGTGAGGAAGGCTGGAGAAAGACTACTGGCCCTCGTCCACTCCTCGGGATAGGGGGTGAGAACCTGCTGCCCACCCTGTCCTGGGATCCTCCCGAGCATCTGAGCATCAGGAGCCACAGTGTTTGGGCCTTGCTTTCCTTCTGCCATTGTACCAAAGTGTCTGCAGCCTCTTGGATTATGATGAAGTATTTTAACTTCGAGACCTCAGACCCAGAAAAGTTATACAACTTACCGAAAGTCACACTCTTGGCAAGTGGTTAAGTCTGAGCTGGGACCCACATCATGTGATTAGATTCATAATCCTAAAGCTATATTGTTAAGAAAAAATCAAATGAAAATGTAGTTTGTCTTAAAAATGTAGATACCCTAGCTGTAGCTGCAGGCTTTGAAACCAGATTATGGTCTAACAAAGACTTGAGAGATTGTCTACATAAACTTTAAATTCAATGCTAAAATTTTCATGTTCTTGCCTTTTTAAAACAGATTTGCACCACGATTTGGCCAATCAAGTCATGCTTCAAGGCTATAAGAGGGATTGCTTCCCAAAGCCTATAGATCAAGGTTGCTTTCTGTTCATCTATTGCCCCATTTACCTATTTCATCTTACACTTCTATCCTAGTGCCTTGAATTTAAGATATTCTTACATATGCATATGTGCACACACACACTCACACACATGCATACACACACACAACTTATAACTCTAGAAGTTAATACCAAGCGTAGCAGTTGGCTTGTCTGACAGATTATTGGTAAGCATAAGTATTTGGGAAAAATACTGATAACTCATTTTAAGTTACATATGAATAATGGAATACAATCAACATCAACCTTAATGGAAGGCATAATTGTAGAGATTTTTTTCAAGTAATTTGCAAAAAAAAAATTAAGTACAAAATAACCTTACAGATCAATGATTCCCACCTTCAATGGTCAGTTCTATTCAATAAGTATGTAAGAGACATCAGCATCTTTAAACCAAACCACCAAGACTTAAAGGGGGAGAGTAATCATTCACGTGGAATGCAGAGAAGAGAATTCCTCACAGAAACACTGCAAGTTCACAGAGCCTAAGATGGGAGCACACCTAGTATGCTTGAGCGTGTGTATATGTGTGTATATAGATGTGAAATTAATATATCCTTTGGATTTGACCTAAAAAGTGAAAAATTAATTACTTAACCATAGTAATTTGAATTTTATTAAATTAAATGAGCCATAACACTGAAAATCTAGTTATTGGAAATATTTTTGGAACAGATACATGCTGAGCTAATTCTTCTAGAAGAAACAGCAGAGGTTTGGGAAGTGAAGGAATACAAAATGGAGGCAAGAACCTGGGTTCAGCAGGTGCCTCTGGTGTGCTTAATGGATCAGCCATGGCTGAGGACAATGCTAACAAACATAAATGGCTCTCATTCTCAGAATACTCTGCAAGCATAAGTTCATTCATTTCCTCTTCTCGTTTTAGGTCTTTTTCTAGTTTTATTTTTGGCTTTTTCTTTACTAGACAGCATACAGAGTTTGCTAATCACAAGTAAATATAGATCCTCAGTAAGGCAAATGGCTTTACAAACTATGGAACTAATTGAAGCCGTATACATATGTAAATATCAATTACATAAATAGATGGAAAGAAAATTAAATACTACCACAATTTTATTAAAATTGATGTTTCTGAATAATTTATTTAACATGGAAAGTTTGGTCTCGTATATAAGATACCCTTTAATTTCAGCGACCATTGAGTAGATTGAGATTTGCAAATCCTTGAGGTCTCCCGAGGGGTGGAGTTGAAGAGAAATGTCTATGAAACGTTGCTCACTGTTTGGCATCTGTGCTCCCTTTATTTTACACGTAACCTCAGAAAGCCAGAAGGCAAGGCAGCATTATCTCCAGGTGGCCTCCCCACTCCTTCAGAGTGCTTTAGATGCCTCCTTGCATGCTGAGAAGTCCTCTCTCAGGCCCTCGTCACGCAGCTGCCTCTGATCATTCATTGCCTCTTCCATCTTCCTCAACAAGTGCGAAAACACCTGTAGAACAGAGGGCTTGTCCATTTTTTTTTTTTTTTTGTATTCACAACATCTAACATAGAGAAAACAGGCAATACATGTTTGTGGAATGATATGAGCAGAAGAGAAGAAAGACAGCATAAGGTTTGTTCCTGTAGACCTAAATTCATAAATAAGGAGTAGACTTTAAATTCCCGTATCCAGAAATCTATAGAAGACATCAGCCAGTCAGACGAAAACTTGGAAGACACTCTCACACACAGGCAGAGACTGGCTGAGAAAACTCTTAACCTTCCTGAGTCCTCAAGGTGAGTCTGTTCGTCATTATGCTATAGAAAAGGAAATAGGTAAGAGGTAAAAACATGGACTGAATGGGATGGAAAAGAGAGGAGAAATGTATAGATAAGTATATATGCAGGAGCAATAAAAACATCTAACCATTTCTCCAGTCCAGTAAACTTGAAAGGAGATACCATTTTAAAATAAGACCGTGAAAGCACAAGTTTCAGCCCCTTCTTCCATTTCCTGGTGTTTCTCTTCTTTACAAAGATAGATGTAGACAGGCGGCTTGACCTTTCCAAGCATCTAACTCCCCATTAACAAGATAATCAGATTTAACTCAAGTCCTTTCTAACCCTAACTCTCCAGAACTTTTACTACTAGAAGTCAGTCTTGTATACTTCTGTTGATGTTCCAGGAGAGGGCAGCATTTACTCACAATAATTTTTTTTTTTTTTTTTTTTTACTTTAGCTAGTCTTCAAAGCAGGAAAGATTGGGAAGTTGGATGAAAGGGACACTTAAACTCTTTCTTGAATTTGGTGTGAGACACAAGAATGCCAAGAGTAGTAAAGCGGGTGGAAGCCTTGTATCTACTCTGTTGTATGGACATTTAGTGAGAAAACAGTCAAATGGCTCTATGAGGAAGGCATTAGTTCCTCCTGTTCACTCACTATTGAATCCTTGATATTGACTACAGTTTCTAGCCCATAGTAATTGCTTAATAAAGAATGGTTGCTAAAGAATGGGACTGGATTGGGTTCCCAGTGCAAGCCTCAGGTATATATGTGAAGCAGGCAAATCTGTCTTTGGCGCTTCTATCCTTATACCATTCCAGGGTTCTCCCCTCCGTCTGTGATCCTAACTCAGTTCTGTACACCTGCAGCTCTACTTACACCTGCACTCCTCTTCTCTACCATAGATTCATCTACCCATTTACTTAACACATATATTGAACATCTGATATATGCTAGATTTTGCTCTGACTTTCCTACCCTGATAAAGTACATGCCAATTAACCTTATGCCTTAAGACAAAATAGTTCCTAAGGATAACTGTATAAGGGAGTGGGGTTAGGGCTAGGATGACATTCCTTATTTTAATATGTGCCAGGAGTTTACAAACAACAACAAAAAAGTGAGTCTCTAGACTCAGATAGAGAAGGTGATAATTTAGGGCAAGAGCACCTGCTAGTTTGTTTTTAGATGGACTACGAGGCTCTCCCATACATCTATTTTCTTTTCCTCCAGTAATGGAATAATAATCCCAGTGTCAGGTCTTCCTCAGAAAGCCCTATGCTGCCAGTCTGCAGGAATGCTGAAGGACCACCAGCTCAGGAGTTAAGCCTGATTTTGAATCCGGCTCTGCCATCCCTCGACTCTGTAAACCTGGCCAGTCAGTCATTCACCCTCCTGAGCACAGTCACTCAGTTTTCATGTGAACACTAAGGACATCCAAAAACTGGAAAGTGGCTTCTCAAAATTTTCACTTGATCAATAACTTGCTTTATTTCTGGTGAGCTGATTAAATGCACTATGAACTTAAAAGCACTTCTTTTGTCTCTTTTTTGCTATCCTGAGATCACACTCCCCGGTAAAGTACCATCACTCAAGCCTTGCCTGCTCTGCATTCTGTTTTCCAGAAAACTTTAGCCACGATGTTTATTTAAAGTACCGTTATTATTAACAACATCATCACAGTATTTTTTCTTTTCATTAGTTTCTTGTTTTAAGTTGTTGGCAACTCATCAAGGCTATCCCTAGGGAACAATTTTATGCAGGTGAAATCAGGTTTAAAAAGGACACTAAATGCAGCTCAGAGAAAGAAAATACACCCGAAAAGGGCAACACGAAAAGTAAAGCTTTGACTTTTGCAACAGTTGCCCCTTCTGTTTCAAGAACGCCTCTGCTTTAGCTGCCATTTGACTGGTGCTGATATTTTCAATTACATCTCCCATCAGAAGCTTCTTTTAGGGACTATCTAGTCACATGGTCCCTTGAGGTGAGTGCCTGGCCATACACACACACAATCTAGGGCAGTTTCTGTGCTTCACATTTTCTGAAGCCTAAGGCCATGATTCCCTGATTTTCCTTTGCAGATCTTTTTGTAAAAGAAAGACCTCTTTGTCAAAAAATATAGGAATTACATAATCTCAGAGTAAATGGCCTTCAAGTAAATAAATTCAGCCCTAAGGAAAAGTCCCTACATTATCCTTATTTTTCACATTTCACCTCATACCAGTGAAACTTTGTCACAGACCTGTTTGGAAACCACTGGCAGAGGGACAACTCAGTTAATGAGCTAAATAGAGAACTGGGAAAGGCTGACTCACCTCACCAAGGTGAGGAATGTTCCAGTGTGGACAAACATCCGGAAATACTCAACTCAAGAGAGGACAGTTTAGAATAAACCTTAATATTTTAAGTGGTTAAGACCACTATGCATTTAACAGATGTTGTGAAGCAGAGGGCAGAGCATTGGTCAAGGCGCCCAGGCCTCCTCCTCTTCCTTTTGCAGAGATCATCCTTACACCCATAATTGAAGGCCCAATTTTTAAATATTTTTATGATTATTCTGTCAATATAATTCTTCTCCAAATATACTTGAGGTATTATGGTCAGTGCCATTGAACACTAAGTAACACCCATCAGTATGTGTTTGTTTATTTGTTTGTTTGCTTGTTTGATTCGAAAGCGTGCCCCTGCTCAGCGGTCCGTGGCCTTGGCAGAGTGTGAAGTTCTGGGCGTTTTAGGCATGACCCAGAGCAGGACCAGACACAGTCCTGCCCTTGAAGTCCTAACTTTCCAAGTTTATACACACACAGCACACATAATATGGAAGGCATGGCGCATACCAAAGAGTTAGTTTTGCATTTGATTTTGCTGTCTGCTTCAGTTCCGTACTGGAAGGAAAGAAAGGAAGGAAACAAGATGGGAGGGAGGGAGGCAGAGAAAATAAAAAGCAATGGCGACGGTTCCCAGAAAGAAGGGCAATGGCTGGTGGGAGATTTATGGGAAGTTCAAGCGATGATCCTGCCCAGCTTGTCCGGGAATTCTTCCTACTGGAGAGTGATTTGTTAACTGCTGTCTATTTGGCCTTTCCAGGGAGTCAATTTTGGACAAATTCTCACATTTAGAATCACAAAAGCCAAGCCATGGTTGTTTTCCAGGAATAGGGTTTTATAGGATGAAGCTACTTTATGCATTGTGTGGTAATCGGTGAATATTCCACTTCAGCTTTAAGAACAGAGTCAGGACAGGAAAAAAAAAAAAGTGGTAATATTACCATAGCTTGAAAAGCACTAAATTAAAAAAAAAAAAAAAGTTCTTTCTTACCAATATAGATTTGGCCCCATGTGATAGGGTGTATGAAAGGGTTAAGCACCCAAACTTCTGAACTCTGAAAGTCATGAAGGATTTTCATTGATATTTCAGAATAAATATTATAATACCAACAATTCTATTTAGTAAACTGCTTTTAAGTTAGGAAGAGTAATAACGACCACAGTAATAGCAGCTAGCATGTCCCGAACTCCTCTCACATGCTAGCAACTGTCCTAAAGAGTGATATCACATATGATGTCATGTTTAGTCCTCACAACATCTCAGCAAGTTAGCTAATATAATGTACATTCTGAATATGAGGAAACTATGTCTCAGAAAGTTCAAGTAACTCATTCAAAGCTAATTAGACAGTAAAAGTGGAACCAGGTTTTGTGCCCAAGCAGCCTGATGCAGAGCCCCGTGCCTTCCGACCATTATATATTACCTTCCAAGGTAAAAGTTACTTTTCTCACTCCAGTGGAAATGGATAAAGCATCTTTTCAGTCTCTCTGAACTTTAAAGTCAGATAGATATAGATTTAAGTCCCGTTGGTGAAAGTGCCTCAGTCAGGAGTTAAGCCTGATTTTGAATCCGGCTCTGCCATCCCTCGACTCTGTAAACCTGGCCAGTCGGTCATTCACCCTCCTGAGCACAGTCACTTAGTTCTCATGTGAACACTAAGGACACCCAAAAACTGGAAAGCAGCTTCTCAAAATTTTCACTTGATCAATACCTTGCTTTATTTCTGGTGAGCTGATTAAATGCACTATGAACTTAAAAGCACTTCTTTTGTCTCTTTTTTGCTATCCTGAGATCACACTCCCCGGTAAAGTACCATCAGTCAAGCCTTGCCTGCTCTGCATTGTTTTCCAGAAAACTTTAGCCACGATGTTTATTTAAAGTACCGTTATTATTAACAACATCATCACAGTATTTTTTCTTTTCATTAGTTTCCTGTTTTAAGTTGTTGGCAACTCATCAAGGCTATCCCTAGGGAACAATTTTATGCAGGTGAAATCAGGTTTAAAAAGGACACTGAATGCAGCTCAGAGAAAGAAAATACATCCCAAAAGGGCAACGTGAAAGGTTTGTCTTTTGCAACAGTTGCCCCTTCTGTTTCAAGAACGCCTCTGCTTTAGCCACCATCTGACTGGTGCTAACATTCCCATTTGGAAAGACACTGAATTTCTTAGATTGTTATTATTTTTTTTATTTGTAAAATGGAGATAATCCTACCAGTCTGCAAGATTTCTGTGAAAGTGAGAGGTAATACATGGTAGCCATTCAGTACATGGAAAGTATTACCACAGCACAGATAGGACACCGACTGTTGAGATGAAAAAGGGAAAACATAAACAAAAGACACACCGCCCAGGCAGTCAGGGCAGATCTCCAGGGGAAGGAATAATTGGTAGTAGGTCGTCTTCAGAAAAACTGAAGGAAGATATTTTCCCTTAAGCAACTCAGTGGATAAACTAAACTTTAAGTATGCTCACAAAATAAGAAGAGATTTCAGGTAATGTTAAAAACTAAAAACAAACACACACAAAGAAGATCAGTAGATCTTGCACAAAAAGAAAGCAAAACCCAAACCATTACAAAAGATTATGCTCTGAGCCATACCAAGTCAAATTAATTCACATAGTGAAGGAGGAATTAAAGCTGATGTCACAACCTACCTGTCTATCATATATAATGCAATATCCACAAAAGTAGCTTAACTTAAACTTCATGTGAAACCAGACAAAGTTCTCATCCCATGTTCTGGAGGCATCATCTCTGTGACTCTTATTGTCTCAATGAAGCGCTAGGTTAAAGAATCACTCTAGTGGAACCTAGACTGAGTGGACATCCACTGGCTATTGCAGACAAGAATCTGGTATGCAGCATCAGAAAACAAGTAGATAACTGACCTTAGAGAAGATCACCTTGCCCAGGTCTCCAGCCTTCTCGTGCTCTGTGTTCTCTGAAAAATGTAATTTCCCATCCAGTCAAGTTTCACAGACTTTCCACTGTGGGAACACTAAAGATCTATGTTGAAAAGAAAAACAACACAACATAACACAAAACAAAACACCTTAGGAAGGGGAGAATGTAAATGATAGCACAATAGCAAAAGCACAACCTAAAATAGCCTGAGTGGAAGGCTGCTGTACTAGCAGCAGAAATCTCCATGAGCATTTTGCTACCATCGGTTGGATTCTTCCATTATATTTGTCTCTAGTTTTACGTTACACTGTAATGAAAATGGAAGATTCATTAAGAGAAGACCTATCCTTTGCTAGTTTGTTCTATGTACATAAATTGTGAAGACAAGAGCTTGAATTCAGTCAATTAAACTTAAAATTGTGAGATTCACTTAATTGTTGTCCACTAAAATAAAACGAGAAATTTTAATGCCATTGGAGGAAAAATTGCTGCATTCCCAGCCTTTTTAGAGAGATACTTCAAAAAGGCTTTTATCCATCAAATGTTACTACTATATCTTTCAGAAACTGGCATTGAAAACAGCTATTAGAATACAAAAATATATATATGACTGTGGCTGTGTTCCTCCTGTGCCATGGTGTTTTAATCTGCTGTTATTACTTTAGCATTAATATTAGTAGGCATTAATAGATATTCGTCAAATAATATAAAAAATCTGCTAAGGAGTTTTAAATGACATTTCATGGCAATTAAGACCAAAGGCTTTGAGTAAAAACAGACCTTATTAATTCATTATCTGTATTTTTGAGTAAGTTTTTTTTAACTTCTCTAAACCTCAGATGTTTCATTGTAATAAACGTCAATATGTAATAATCTCTTCTATAGGTGGTCATTATATTAATGAGATAATCCATATAAAACTCTTAGGTCAGAACCATGTTCATAGTAAGTGCTAAATAATGTTAGCTATTAACACTTTTATGCCTCACTTTAGGTGAATTATGCATACAATTCTTTAATCTACCTCTTTGGCCATAGTAAGACTTTTCATGAGTATCAAGCATTTTGTCATTATAAAATGTCAAGTTTTGGTGAAGGGTTGTAGGGTTCATCAACAAACAGATGAATGAAAAATATTTCAGAATTTGATTTGTCCATGGCCTCATGGTAGATTATCGGTAGCAGGAGATGGAAATGGATTCAGCAGCGAGTGCACAACACAGAAACCTGAAGGGAGAGAATAAACTACTTCTAAGAGAAAAAGAAAGGCCCCATTTTCTGATGCTGAGTCTTCATACCACCTCTGACAGGTACCACTGAAAAAGTATACGTTTTAGAGCTGGGTCATTCATAATAGCAGTTACAGTTACATGGGAAGAAAAGGATGGCCTCCCTTGTTTTTGAAAAGGTAGAAGGTGGAAAGGACAAAGACATAACAAAATTCACTATGCACAAAACAGAAAAGATCCAGGTGGGGCTGTGGTGAACACTGTGGTTTAGTAGACAGAGTATGAGCTTTATAATGAAACAAATCTAAGTTCTTTCTAGCTCGGTTATTTGCTACCTAGGCTAAGTACCATGCTACTTACAGTTTATGCCTCTTTTGCTTCATCTTTGTAATGGTAATAAAAATGTACTTACGTCATAGGATTGCTGTGAGGATATAATGAAACGAAAGTGCTCGATCCACTTTCTGGCTTATCAAAGGTACTTGGAAAATACTTGCAGGTGCTGCAAGTGATGAAGGTACAAAAATGCTTGCCGAAACATTGTTTCTTCAATTTACTCATTTCTTCCATAAGCATTCCTGGAATTGTAGGAGAGTCAGTTTAGCTAAACTGGAACTACATTTCCCAGAATCCACCTTTACTTCATGTGATCAGTTCAAGCTCAGACATGGAAGGCAGAAGGCAGAAGGCAGCTGGTGCTGAGAAGGTTGTTGTGGTGAAGGGCGCTGTTGCAGTTCCTGCCTGTTGGCTCTCACCACCCGGCTTTCTGGATGGAAGGTTGGCAGCAGCCAGGCCCTCAACTACTCCAGATCTTGCTGTATCTACTGCTCCAGGTTCTCCCACTGCTGGTCCAGGTGTGTGTTTAGCTCCATGACAAAGGGACACTAGCTTCTCATGCAGAAACATTCACTATCAAAACTGAAAACTTGGAGGCATTAAGGAATCCGGAATGTGGGTTCCGGTTTGTTGTTTCCAGTTTGTCTGGTTTTCCCCACTCCACAGCCATCTTCTTTTCCCCACTCCACAGCCATCTTCTTTTCCCAACCACCTGCCTGTGGACATCAGGTTTTCGCACTAGACTCAGAAATTAAACAGCACATAGATTGTTTCTGCTGCTTCAGTAATTATATAAGGTACTTATGATATATTCTTATTAATATAATAGGTGATTCTATTTCTCTGACAACAGCCTTAACTGATAGAATGGGATCTCTCTCTATGTGCCAGGAACTAAGTTTTGGGCAGAGGAAACACAGATAAATACGGTACAGTCCCTACATTCACAAAAATTCAGTTTTTAAAGGAGAAGTCAGCCACCACTCATCATACAAGAAATTATTAAGTTTTTATGGATTTACCTAATCTGGACACTTCCTATAAATGGGATAATACAACATGCGACCTAGTATATCTGTGGTTGTTTTTTTTTTATATTGCACGTTTTCTAGGTTCTTCTATATTGTACCATGTATCAGTACTTCACTCCTTTTTATGGGTGAATAATATTGTTTGGATATATCACATTTTGTTTATTCATTCATCTGTTGATGAATACTTGAGTTGTTTCCACTTTTTGGAACTATGTAGTTCCAAACTAGATAGTGATGGTTGCACAACATTGTGAACGTACTAAATGCTACTGAATTACACTTTATAATTGTTAATTTTATATTATATGAATTTTACTTCAGTAAAAAAAAATTTAAGGTGATAAAGTTGGTTTCCTTTAGTTAAAAAAATTTACATGTTCAATTTACATGAAATTGAAAGGGCTCCACTGGAGTTTATGGGTACCAAACTGGTAAAAAGTGGGCTCATTAAACTAGATATTGTCTGTGATAAGATCAGATGCTTTTCACATTTGACTACAATCTGCTTCATATATTATTCTTTGCTCTGCTATTTTGCTACAAGCCTGCCATTGATTGGCTTCTTGACATGCACATAAAATCAATTAACATTCAGCCCCTGAGAATAATTCTCTTAATAGGTTACTGCTTTCACCATTTAGCTAACAGAGAGACATTTCTTTCCACACCACCCCAAACTTATTTAGAAAGGCATTTGGTAACACTTATCAGGCTGCACATACCAGCAATTAGATGTCAATAGAATTTCTATGTTAAATCCTTTGTATACAAGGAACATATTAGCCAAAATTTCCAGTCCTTTCACAATTTTCTGAACTCATCAGTTTTTGTCCTTTTATCATGTGGTGACTTTAGAGGTTGGATAAAGGCCCACATCTACGTCCAAACTTCCCCTAAAATGGAGACAGTATGAATACAGATATCAAGATTGAGAAAATGCCAAGCCAGTTCTCCTTCCCTCATGTTTCAGGAGGTACACAGAAAAGCCATGATTTGTTTAACTCTTCTTATAAATTAACTTTTCCTCCAACTACTAACTCGGCTTTCTTTTCTGTTGTTGTTGTTTTGCTTCCTTTTTACTCCAAAGATCTAATCTGTCTTTGTCTTACAGAAATTTCTGACCGCCATCTCCTTCTTCTATCTTCTTGCACTATCCTCCAGCCACAGTGGCGTACATTTAGCTTCTGAACATGTAAAACTCATTCCCATATCAGGACCTTTACAGTTGCTGCTCCGTCCACTTAAATACTCTTCGTCAACAATGTCATGTGGCTGCCATTTTACCATCATTCAAGTCTCAAGTCATTTGGTACCTTTTCACAGTAAGCTTCCCTAGCTACAGCAGCTCTCTAGGTCACACTCTACCACATTACCATTTATTTTTCACTTTCTATATCCTCTCACCAAATCAGATGATCCTTAACATAAGGACTCTGCCTGTATGGTTCACAGCTGTTTTCCCAGAATTCTGAATAATGCTGGAGCAAATAGCAACTGCACTACTAATATCTGGATTGACTGACTAATAAAATAGCGGGTACTAATCATGCCATGAATCTAAAATTTAAGTGTGATTCATGGTGACACCATTCCTTGTAATAGAGGATGCTGAAAAAGATCAGGTATTTATGTATATATATGTATGCATGCATGCATAGTACTTAGGGATTTTTTTTATGGTGGGATGAGAGGAGCATGTTACAAGTTCAGTTTCAATACATTGATTTTGAAGTATTATTGATATCTCAAGAAATGAGATCAAGTAGATAATTTTGTACATTTGACTGGACTTAAAAATTAGAGGTATGGTCTAGAGATAAATTAATGAGATATCTGTTTTTCGGTGGTTATTAAAGGTGGACCAGATCACCTAGGAATAGCAAGAAGAAGAATAGAGGAATGAAAGCAAGAATGAATAAGACTGTAAAGAGAAAAGAACGAGAGTGGTCAGTGAGAGAGGAGGACAAACATGCTAGTTTGGCACCCTGTGGAAGAGAGTTTGTGTGCTCCCCAAATTCACATGTGAAATCTTAATCCCCAATGTGGTATTTGAAGGTGGGAGAAATAATTAGGTCATTACCTCCTTTGGAAATAATTAGGTTTAAATGGGGTAATGAAGGTGAAGTCTCCATTCACTCCCTTATAAAAAAAGGAAGAGACACCAATACTTTCTCTCTCTCCTCATGTGCACAAGGAGGCCTTGTGAGCACTCAGTGAGCCAGTACCCCTCTGAAAGCCAGAAAGCGTGTTCTCATCATCATCCAAATCCACTGGCAACTTGATCTTAGATTTCCAGCACCCAGAATGATGAGAAAATAAATTTCTGTTGTTTAAGCCACCCAGTCTATGGTATTTCATTATAGTACCCCGAATTGACTAAGACAAAAATGTTTCAAGTAGGAGAGAACTATACAATGTGTGAGTTTCTGCTGAGCCTGAAGTAAGAGGAGGACTGAAGATATTCATTAAATTTAGTCACACGGGAGTTGCCGATGACCTTTGTTATTATTTTGCTAACAATAATGGAGCCAGAATTCAGACTGAGAAGTAAGAGATAAGAATATTTGTGATTCACATACACATACACATAAGACTGGTTTTTGCTATATGTGACCCTGGGCGAACCTCATACATTTTCTAAACTTCATCTTTATTATCTGTAACTTGAGTAGCTTATACTTATCTTGAAGATATGTTGTGAGGATTAAATGACATGTCATGGAAAAATACTTAGCACACCATGAACACTCTATAAATGCAGATTCCTTTCACTTCTCCCACTTGAGAGCTTTTAAAATAAATCTGTTGACCAGAATCAAACATATAGCTCTAAATAAAGATTATATGTGAAGTTTTGCTAACTGTATGATAAAATACTATCTAAAAATAGTAATTTCTATATAAGTATAGAAATTCATAGAAATTATATATATATGTGTATCTATATGTATAAATATATGTGTGTGTATATATATATATATTTATATTTATATATCCTATGTATAACCCCCTGCACAGTTGAAAATCCACATATAATTTTCATTCCCCAAAAACTTAATTACAGTCATCCTTCAGTATGTGCAGGGGATTGGTTCCAGGACCCCCTACAAATACCAAAATCCACAATGCTCAAGTCCCTAACATAAAATGTAGAACAATGCATATAGTCAGTCCTCCACATCTGTGGATTCCCAACTGTGGATTGAAAATACTGTTTTCAATCGGTGGGTGGTTGAATTCACAGATGCAAAACCCAGGGATACAGAAGGCTGACTGTGTATTTACTGAAATACGCTCATGTATAAGTGGACTCAGGCAATTCAAACCCATGTTGTTCAAGGGTCAACTACATATATGTATGTAGTTATATATATTTATATGTGTGTGTGTATATATATATATATATATATGTAGTTATATATAAATATATATAAAGTTTTATATATATGCAGTTATGTATATATAAACAACTAAAGAACACTGTGAACTTATGTCCTATCTTTATTTCAACCTAATCTTTGAGATTTTTATTGGCCTACTCGCTATCTAGCATATTCCCCTATCATCTTATTCCTTATTTATTGTGCTTCCTACAGGAACCATTTCCATGTTTCTTTAATGAATCTCAGTAGGTTGCATTCTTTACTGGTAAAAGACCTCAGTGAGCTTGAATCCTTCAGAATGTCCATGATCACTTCCAGTTTATAGCACCTACCAGTTCAGAACTGCTGTAATCATTGCAAATTTAAATGTTCACTTTAGATCCCAACTCTATAGGAATGCTGAACACAAATGATGATATACTATGTTGTTTCCAATATCTTATTCTGACTGCAAGTTTGAGTGCTCTTGGCACATTCAGGATACTTAAGAAACTGTAACCTCTCTGGCAGTTTTCGTTCATGATCTCCCAGTTCACGTGCTTCTCTGAGTACAGAGGACACTTGCCATATGGGGCACCTTCACATCAATGCCCCTTTCCTCGTAGAAAACAAAGACATCATGTCTCTTCTCTCTGGAGCACTATTAGCTAGAACAGGAAGAAACATCACAGGCCCAGTCAATTGGTGGCTCCAACATGAGCCTGTGACCTATGGTGAGGAACACAATGACATAAGGGACCATTTAGATTCTTGCATAGCAGCAGCAATAGCAGCAGCGGCAGCTCTAGACCAGCGTGTTTGGGCTTGAAGACCTTGGCTTCCTTCCTCCTGGCATAAAAATACCTTGGTTCACACCCAGCCTCTGCCTTGTTCTTTCTCCTCCCATTGATGCAATGACCTTCTGCTAGCCTTTAAAATTTATATATTTGCAAATATAAATGTTTCATTTTTCCCCCTTCACATTAACTAGTTAGTTTTTACCTGCAACCATAACATTCCTTACTAAAAGAGAAAGAAGTCTTCACATGATGGACCCAAGTAAGAACTTAGCAACCATGTTTAGTGGCTGAGCTGGCACTTTCTAACAGATTTGTTACTCTTGGCAAATTTAAGGGGAAAGAAAGAACTCACTGCCTTGCCAGAGCTTCTGTTGCCAGTGACTGTCACTCTGGGGGTATTCTCCAAGGAAAAAGAACATTTTCTCTTTTAAAAAAATCATTGCAATTTAGGTTGCCATTCCATTTAATAATGGGGAAATGGTATTACTTTACCGGTAATTAATTTTTTTTAAGCCTCACGTAAAATGTCAGCTAGACTCTTGTTTATTGGAATGTATCAACACATTAGGCAAACTTAGCCCTGTTGATTTACCCAAGACAGCTAAGCTGACAAATTTCAATTGAATCTGTTAAACACTTGGCTCTGAGTTTTAAAAACTGTCTGTTTTGAGTCAAGACTGAATAGGTCTATATATGTATATATGTATTTCCCTGCATCTAATGAGAGACACAGACATCTAAAAAACCTGTTTATCCTTTGAGCACCAAACATCATACTGAGTCCCTCTGAAATGTTAAAACTTGGAGCCACTGGTTTGTTATCTACAGAGAGAAAAACAATACTGTGGCTTTTGGATATGAGGGAGTGAAATGGGAAGAAAAACACCAACAGAAATGATAAACTGGGTTTTAATGACAAAGTCACTTTGCCAACTGTAACTCGGGTGCTGGGTAAGCTGATCTGACTTCATTAGGTGATAGCCAGGCTTGCAAAGCCATCATCAGCCTGGAAGAAAGCCATATGTGTTGGTTGCACAAATGGACATTGATTTTTCAATAAACTGGAACCCAAAGCCAACATCACTCCAATGATATCTTTTCTCAGGAGAGAGAATTTCTCGCTCACGCCTGGCACCATGTCTCAACTCTTACATTACAAGAATTACATGAGTGAAGCAGAGTAGAAAACATCAGCTCACTTAAGTCATGTGATAAATGAGGCAATTAAGTCAATTAGATACACAGTTACTGAGTTATATCTGTTTTGCTTTGTAAAATATAATTTTAAATAGAATCATCTGTCTTACCATACTTGACAGCATTAGAATTCTGTGGGGCAGAAATAATATAGTTTATTACTCTATGAAAATGGTGCCTACTGTACCAACTGGATAAAGTAATCCTGGTCCCTAAGTTGGAGGATGTGATCCTTTAACTCTTTCTCTGTAATAAGTCAGAATATATTTTGTATTTCTGTTTGTTCACATTGCTTTACATATATGATTTTCCTGTTAGTTGTCATGTGGTTGGGGGATTCGTAAACAGAACATAGATTTCTTTCAGTGCATGATTTACCAGATGCATCTCTTTCTGGAAGAAAAGAGAGTGTGGTTGCAGCACATTCATATAGTTCTGGGAAGAGTCACTTGAGTGACTTCATAATGAAAAGATCATCAGGCACTCTCGTGTGAGGCAAGAGTACCAGAACCTTTAGTAGTTTAATTAAGTGATGTTCACCACCACCCCATCCCCTTGGTATGTAGAACTTGTCACTGGGGAAGAGGCATATACACCTGCAGGGGAGTCAAGGAGACTTCTGGGGAAGGTGACCATGATAAGACCCTTGGCTTTTGGCGGATCACCACTTCTAGGGCCCCAACAGATTGTGATAGTCCTACCTAAGGTGTGTGGTCAGGACACCAGACACCATGGGGATATTTTACATATAAATATGGATTACTCTGGCCCAGGCATTTGCCCTGCAGTTTGCTTTCTAAAGCCTACCACATGTATACTCCTACTCTCCCTGCTTCATTCCTTTCTTTCATTTTCTGGAACCCAACAGGCAGTTGAGGTCTTCACCTTTTACCTAGATAAGGGAGGATGCTGATTCTGTCACAGAAGGGGCTGAGACTAGAAACCCCTCCTAACCTAGCCACGTGGGAGATGGTTGAAAAACTCTGGCTGACCATGTCAGAAGAAACTGATCTGAAGCCTTGGGAAAATTCTTGTTTGAAACTGAGTGTATAAGTTGTGATCTCACACATTAAGGGATGACAATCTAGCCAGGGTACCATAGCAGGAGATGATAAGGACATCAAACATGAGTTTTTAAGCTAGAATTGTGGTCAAAGAATATGTAAATCTTAATTTTGAAATATATTGTCAAACCAACCTCAGAAAAGTTGAACCAGGTTAAATATCAATCAAACAGTTCATGGGAGTACCAGTTTGCATATTAATCAACATTGGTTATTATTGATTTTTTTATGTTTTGCTAATCAGATCGGGGAAATTGTTGCTTTGATTTGAATTTTCCTAAATATTGGTGAGTTTAAGCATATTTTCATATGTATGCTGGCCTCTTGTATTTTTTCTAAGAACTGACAGTATACCTGTTATTCATTTTTCTGATTAGATATTTTGCTTTTTCCTATTGATCTGTAAGAATCCTTAGATGGTTCTCCTTTGTTGTATTTATCCAGTCTATTACTTGTTTCCTAACTTTGCTGTTGGATCTCTCATTGCGCAGAAATTGTTGATTTTTATTTAGAAAATCTGTTAATGTTTTTTATGGTTTGGGGGTTTAATGTCTTTCATAGATCTCTTTAGCTACATAATCATCAAAATAACCTCCTATACTTTCTTTTAATAAGTCAGTAGGTTTTTATATTTGTATTTGGTTATTTAATAATCCAAAAATGATTTTTGTTTGCTGTGAGGTAGATATAACTTTTAAAAACAAATGTCTGATTACCCTAGCACCATTTTCTCATTACTTTAAATCCTAATTATATCTTAAATCAACAGCTGTCTTTTTGCTATTTGTTTCATTTTGACATTCCATAAGGCAAGTTCCTTATTGGAAATTTGGGGTTGCTGATTACTCACCATCCTTTGCTCTTTCTCTGGATTCCCCCTAAATTAACAATTGACACTTGGAGTCTAATAAGAATTAAAATATGCAGCATCAGGTTTGCATTGGCTGGGTAGTATCCGGCATAAATTTCCAATACACTATGTCAGAGGATGTAGTTTGGCCAAGGGCCAAAGTGAGGCTCTATTTCTTCTCTACAGATCTAGATCTTAGCATCTAACTGTAGGGAGGATGAAATCTGCAAAGTGATTACTCTACCAACTCACGGAAGAAAATGCCAGCAGCACAAACCTAGATTTCTTAGAATATTTACTCCAATAAAACCTCCTCCAAGGAAGAGTAAAAATTCTCTTCTCTAAGTAAAAATAGGAATCAAAAAAATGATGATACTTTTCAATTTATACTCTCATTGTTTATCTTTCTTAATTTTTTATTCTTAGGATGTGCTTCCATGTTTCCCTTTCAGATGAATTTTAAAAGAAACATAACTTCCATTTAAAAAATCTTGTTGAGATATTAATTCATCTGGTATTGAACTTACATATTTATTATGTGTAATTAACATCTTTATTCTATTGTGTTTTCTTATCCTGAAATTTGATACTCCAGGCTTTATTATATATTTCATTAAAATCATATTATTTTTCCCTATAAAGGTTTTGTGCATCTTGCTAAGTTTACTCATGAGTATTTCAATAACTTTGATTGTTATCAAGTTGAATTTTTTCTTTCATTTTCTAATTAGCTTTTTACTTGTATAAAAAAAGAGACTGTTTTTTGTGTGTTGACATTGTTCCAACCTGTTTTAGTAAGATTATTGTTTCACTCCTTGTCTCAGACAATTCTATTACACGCAAATAATAAAATTTCAAGTCCCTTATTCTAATATTTCTAACTATCTCCTTTTCTTACTTTGTTGCCTTGGTTAGACCTCCCAGTTCTTACAGCCATCACAGTATTGGGCATCCTTATTTTGGTCAAGACTTCAGTGGGAATGCTTTTAATCTTTCACCATTATGACGTTTTCCCAACATTTCTAAATTAAGGGAAAACCTATTTATTCCTCATTTGATTTTATTAATAATAATATTGATCATGAGAAATACTATTTTATAATAATTGTATAATGTTCTCTAAATCTTTTAATTTAGTTAAATTATATAAATAGATCTCCCAAAGCTAAACCATCATTACATTTCTAGAATAAATCCTGTTTGGTCAATTATATTATTCTCTAAAAAAATTTCTGGTTTTAATTTGTGAATATTTCACTTAAGACATTTATAAATAAGATTAATCTATAGTTTTTCCTGATTTTTTTGTTTTTTGTTTGTTTGTTTGTACAGGGTTATGCAACTTAATTAAATGAGTTTTGAAGTATTCAACATTTTTAATGCTTTGGAAAGTTTATCTAACAGTAATTTTCTTTAAAAGTTGAATGAGTTTATAAATTCATTTTGAATTGCTATCTCTTATAGGGACAAATTTTTAATATAGTTATTGACATATTCAATTTTACCTCTTCTTTAGTCATTTAAAGTAATTTACACATTTTTAGAGAACTGTTAGTTTTTTTTGTTTTCATAATTTTTGAGCAAATAGTTATTCACAGTATTATGTCAAGATTTCTTGACATTCCATACCCCTAGCTCTCTTTTTCCTTGTTTCACATTTTATCTTCTTTTTTTTCTTAATATACTTAGCAAACAAAAGGCTAACTTTTCATTTTATGGATTAAAGCTATTATGTACTCTATTTATTAATGTTAACTTATCTCTTCATTGATTCCTACTCTTGTTTCAGCAAGAGTTAGTCCTTATGTGTGTGCTTTACTGGAAGTTTTTGAGAGCCACACTAGCACACTGTGAGATTCTTATGTGAGATTCTGTCAGTTTACATGAGGTTTTAAATAATCATTGAAATTAAGGAAAATCAAGTAATTTAATTACAAATCACATTATCGCTAGGTGGATAGAACTTTTGAAATCTTTTAGTCTAGCTCTGTTATTTTTTTCATTTACTTATCTAAATAATTTTTTTATATTTAAAAGATTTTCTTTTTTCTTTTTTAAAATTATTGGGGTGGCTTTAGTTAATAAAATCATATAGGTTTCAAGTATACAATTCAATACTACATCATATGTATATTGCATTGTGTGTTCACCACCCAAAGTTAAATTTTCTTCTGTCACCATATATTTGACCCCCTTTACGGTTATCTCTTCTTGGTATTTACCCCCAAAACTTGAAAAGATAAACGTACTGTTCATAGCAGTATTATTCACGGTGGCCAAGACATGGAAACAATTCAAATGTCTTTCGATAGATGATTGAATAAAGAAGATGTGGTACATCTATATACAGTGGAATATTATTCAGCCACAGGAAGAGATGAAATACTGCCATTTGTGACTACATGGCTGGATTTTGAGATTACCATGCTAAGTGAAACAAGTCAGACAGAAAAAGTTGAGAACCATATGATTTCACTCATATGTGGGCTATCAAAATGAAAGTAAAAAAAGAAAAACATGTCAAATAATATTTTTGAAGGAAAAATATTATCTTCCTACTGTGTACTGCATGCTGTGCTATGCGCTGAGGATATAAGTTAACAAAATAAACGTGGTTCCTACTCTCATAAGGTTTACTGTCTGGTGGAGGAAACAGACATTAAACCAACCCAAATAGGTAATTTTTAATTGTTCTATGTATTTTGAAGAAAGAAAAAGACTTTTTGAAAAAAATAATTTAGATGGAGAAATCAGAGAAAATCTCTCTGAGGGAGTAACATAAGCTAAGAATTATGATAGATGTTAGGTAGGCAAAGATTGAACGCAGGAGAGTGGGATTAAAGAAAATACCATATGCAAAAGCCTGGAGATGAGAATAATCCTGGCTTGCTCAAAAGATGACAGGTTGAGATTATATCATATTAAACAGTGGGGGAGAAACAAAGCTGAGATATAGTTTAAGACTGGATGAGCCTTCAGTGACAACTAGAAATTTTAGATTTGATTCTAAATAAAATGAGAAGTCACTGAAAGGTTTTATTCTAGGGAGTGACACAATAGAATCCAAATTTCCAAGACATCAATCTGGTTTCAGTGCAGAGAACGAATGGAACAGAGCAGTGGTAGAAACAAGAAGGGTAGCTAGAAAATGTTGAAATACATTGTGCAAGAAATAACGGTGGCGTGGGCTAGAGTGTACAGTAGAGATGGCAAATGTATACATATTCAAAGCATTTTATAAAATAAAATCAATATGACTACATGATAACTTTTTTATTGTGGTAAGAAACATGCAACAAAAAATTTACCATTTTTAACCATTTTAAGTGTACAATTCAGTACATTCACAATGTTTGCAACCATCACCACTATCTAGTTCCAGAATATTTTCATCACCTTTAAAGACTCATATTTATTATGCAGTGATTCCCTGTTATGGAGTGAATTGTGTCCCCTGCAAGATTCATATGTTGAACTACTAACCTTATTACAAAAAAGACTGTATTTGAAAAAAAGGCCTTAAAAAAAGGAAATTAAGGTAAAATGAGGTCATAAAGGTAGGCCATAATCCAATATGATTGGTTTCCTTATTAAACAGTAGATTAGAACACAGACATGCACAGAGGAGAGATCGTATAACAGAAGGAGAAAACATGTATCAACAACAGCAGTCCCTAACCTTTTTGGCACCATGGACCAATGTTCTTATGAGAATCTAATGCCTGATGATCTGAGGCAATGATGTTAACACTGGGGAGCAGCTGCAAATACAGATGAAACTTTGCTGGCTCACCCATTGCTCACTACTTTCTGTGCGACCCAGTTCCCAATAGGCTATGGACTTGTACTGGTCTGCGGCCCGGGGGTTGAGGATCCCTGGCTACTAGATGAGGAGACAGGGCTTAGAAGAAATCAGCACTACCAACACCTGATCTCAGACTTGTAGCCTCCAGATTATGAGAAAATAAACTTCTTTGTTTAATCCACCCAGTCCGTGGTACTTTCTTAAGGCAGGTCTAGCTAACAGAGTTCCCATGTCTTCCTCCCCCCGGCTCATAGCAACTACTTACTTACTTTCTGTCTCTGTGAATTTGTCTATTCTGGATATTTCCTATAAAGGGAATCATAATATATGGCCTTTTGTATCCAGCTTCTTTCACTTAGTATAATGTTTGCAAGGTCCATTTATATTGTAGCATTTATTAGTACTTTATTCTTTTTTATGGCTAAATAATATTCCATTGTATAAAAAGATCATTTTTAAAATCTATTGATTAGTTGGTGCTTGGTGATGTCTTTGATGTAAGGAATGAAGGAGAAGAAAGTGTCAAGAATGACTTCTGAATTTCCAGCTGCAGAACCTGCGTGAATGGATGTCATTTATTGAGGTAGAAATGAATGGAGAAAGAATATATTAGACAGAAAATCTGGAAAGCTTATATCTAGTTAATGACATAGAGTTAATTACTAGTCACTTTGGCCAAGGCAGATCTGTGTCCTCCCACCCTATTCCCCACTTTCTTCCTCTAACAAATCAGCCTGTGTGAGATAATTCAAATAATCTTTGTGACTTCATCCATTTGCCTTTTTTTATCTACCAAGTAAAATTATCTTTGGTAAATTCTAGCCCAGGGATATAGCCTCTGGACAATCAAAAAAAAATTCCCAAACTAACAAAAACTATAGACAAAGACTTTCCATATATGTACACATAACTAAGTTCAAGTACTAACTCATCCACGGTATTAAAATTCTGACACCTAACTAAGGTTATCCTTTCTCTTGGTCTCCTGGAACATTTCAGTTATTTTAAATGGTGTTTTCTTTTCTGATTATGAAACGGGTGAACATTTTAGAAAATTTAGAATCTATAGAAAGGAAGATAAAATGAAATAAAAATTACTTCTGTTCTCTCCACTCATAGATGAGCACTGTTATATTTCACAATGTTTTTCTATAAATTTTACAGAAATATCTCTCTAAACTCAGAGGTTGTATCCCTAAAAAGAATCGTGGTTGGCAAAACAGTGATGGTATGCTCAAGATGCTATAGAAAATATAGATTTAAAGAAAAATATAAATTGTATTTCATAGGAATTTCTCTTGTATGACTAAAAGTTATGAAAAGATATAGTCTTATTTTAAAAATGTAAAGAAGCATTGTTGCATTTTATAGTCTAGTTCTTTGTTTTGAAAGTAAAATAGACATCACTGTTAAGTAATATCCTTTCCGGGAAAAAGGCAAAATAAAAACTTGGTTCCTACTTGAAATCTACATATGGCCATAGCGAAAGTACTATCTACTATGATCTCTTTCAAGGCTATGATGAATTTAGGGTACCACTGCAAGCTGGTGATAGAAAGAATAAAAATAAAATGTCAAAACTTGGACCACTGTAGCTTCTCACAACTCATCTATACAAATGCACCCTTAAATGCAAGTCTAATTAAAGGGACCTGGAAAGACCTGTAAAGGCTGATCCACTCTCATGGCTCCAAAGCCAATTAGCCACAGTTAGTCTCATGCCCAAGTAAAAATAAAATGCTGATCAGTACAGAAAGATGGATTTTATGGCAAAAACAGGAAGTCGAAGTAACTGTCATTACTTGTCAATATCCCATCTCACCACAAAGTAATGGTGGAAACATGGCTAGAGTTTGAGCCATTTCTGGAAAATAGTCATCCAGTCAGATTGCACATGATTCATTTGTTTCAGAAAAGGTCAAAATACCAAGGTTGTTTTGAAACCCACGTTAGCCAAAAATCAATTTTTTTCACATTAAATTTAAGTTGTTATATTTTCAAATATTTTATAACATACTTCTAGCTCTCTGATCTGCAAGTGCAATTTGTATGTTAATTTTCTTCATTTAAAAGGAGTCTGTTTTAATTGGAAGATTAATATTTATATGTTGTGTTTAATTACATAAAATTTTGTGAAAATATAAATTTGAGTGACGAATTATTTGATACCACAGAGGTAGAAAGAAGAGAAACTAGATTATATTCCTTTCTCTCCAGGCTGGATCACCCTAGGTCATACCACAAATTGTCTTCCAGAAACTGTATTCATCTTATAGATTTTACCTAAATAAAATTCTTATCTTTTAGCCTAGGAGAGTGAGATGATGGATCCCCAGAGATTTATGATAGCATACTTCCCAGCTAAAGATTGAACTATAAATTCTAGTAGCTGGAAGAGATAATTAGTTGGCTTTTGAATAATGTTTTGATTTACATTTTGGTGTGTGTGACCAAAGTCAAGGTTAAAGAGAAATTTTATCTCAACATCTATAAGGTTTTTCTAGTTAAACCCATAAAGGCTCATTGTTTGTTTGTTTGTTTTTCATTCAGTTACTCAACAACTATTTTGTGTCAGGTGTTGACATTAGCAGAGCAAGCAACAAACCAACATTCATTCCATTAATATTCATTGGACACCTACTATGTTGTCGAGCATTGTTTTAGATGATATATTAATGAAAACATTTAGACAAAATTCCAGCGCTCAGGGTGCTTACATTCTCATTGTGGGGGAGTAGGGAAGTTAAATAAAAGGTAAACATAAAAAAATGTATATTATAAATTTTGTTAGCAGGCAAAAAGGAATATTTAAAGAAAATAGAGCAAAGTGGTCAGGGAAAAGATTGAAATTTTAAATGGGATGATTATATAAGCCCTCATCGGGAAGATGACATGGGAGCAAAGATTTGAGAAAGAAGGGGTGAGTCATGTGCCTATCCCATGGGCAGAGGGAACAACCTGTGCAAAGGCTCTGAGGTAGGATGGACTATGCCTGGCACATTCAAGGCCCTGGAAGAAGGCCAGTGTATCTAGAAAGGAGTAAATAAAAAGAGCCATAGGAGATGACGATCAAGAAGTAGGGGGAAGATCACGTAGGGTCCCATTGGAGGGATTTTGGCTTTTATTCTAAGGATATGGGCAGCCATTAGAGGATTTTGAGTCTAGGAGTGACATGATCTGATTTAAAGTTCCCCAAAATATTTCTACAAAGAGTTTTGGTGTCCTGTATATGTTCTCCTAATTTACTGACTTCTTATATTCCCTTTCTACTATCCAATCTTGATATCTTTCTCTTCCCCTCTATGATAATTCTTCCTTTGAATATCCTCCCCTTCAGTATTTCACATCCAATATTTCTCCATCTTTTACATGCATCTTTTATAATTTGTATCTTCTTTTTTAAAACAAGTTTGTCATTTTCTCTATTATTTGTTTTTTCTTTCTTCTTTCAAATTGTTTTGCTACTACAACAAATACATATAATGTTACCTAATTATCACAGTTCTCCACACAAAACTATATTCACTCTCACATGTTCCCACCCATTTCCAAGTGGTTTCCTTAGAATGGACATTCTCTGGAATGAGTATCTTTTAACAACTGTGGATAGCTCTGGCCTAGGTCTATGCCCCACTAGTCTAAGTGTAGACACACTCACCATTTCCTATTTATTTTTAACTACTGTGTCACATCCTCTGAGTTTCTGTGTCACCACTTCTAAATCAAAATTTTTTTCTGTCATTTAATGCCCTGACTGGCTAATAGAAATATTTGGGGATTCCCCCCCCCCATTTCATTTCCATGTATTCTGAAAACAGAGTAAGTATGTGACTAGAATTGCTTTAAAGAGCCTGAAATATTGGATAGAAACAGAAAAACATTCATTTGAACACTTTGTAACTCATCGGGGCACTCTAATTGGGTCTTTAAATTGTTTACTCAATGGGCATAGATGACAGCATAGAGGGTTTCCTGCTACATTTTGCAGGAAGGTCCACTGGACCCTGGCAGCTGTTCAGGGGCCACCACTGCAGCTCCACCAGACAGGGAAAGGCCTTCTACAAAGAGAACAGAATCACAACCACATTCTGGAAATGTTTAAGCAGATGGAAGTTGCACCTTATTTTGGTTTCAGATACCCCAGAAGATCTTGAAATAAAAATTTAAATTCCAGTATTTTATTTGGCAAGTACAGGCAATATTAAAAGGAAAGTGGGCAGGTAACATAAATGGAAAGCAATCAATAAAGGTTATACTATTCCTGATAGTATAATGGGTAACTAGAGTTTATTCTCACAGGGGAACTCTGGAAAATTGTGAACAACACATGCCTCAGAATTATTCCGTCTAAGATCTAAGGAAGCTGGACTATATACAATCAACTTCCAGATTCATCGGTCAAGAGATGTTCTGTGGGCATTAACTCAGTGCTCCCAGCACGCCACTTTTCCCGGTTAGGGGACAAAGGCTGGAAAAGATAAATCCTTGGGCTCATCTGGAAGTTATAATCAGGCAGAGCATATTGAGATATTTGAGTGATATGGGATAACATCTGCTACCCATATGTATCTACCACTCCTCCAGGGTTGCATATGTTAACTCACAAGTTGTCTGCTATACAATTCCATGGAGTGCAATTCACACGGATGGCAATGTGAGCAGTGCCTCTCTGGAGTCATACAACTTGACCCTGCCCACAGGGGGCCCAGCTTAGTCCATACAACTACTAGTTGTTTGGGTTCATATGACATGTTAAACTGTCAATTTTCCTCATAGATGGGGTTCTACAATTGGTTATCATAGCAGTCTAGAGACAAGGCCTGATCTTAGCCATTAGAAATTTATGAATAACTTTTATGTATTAAGGAGTATTAAACCCAACTGACCCACATGAGACTGAATTTCAGACTTATTGACCTATGTATTTTTAGTATTGTTATTGTTTATTAACTGGTATCATCAGCCAGACATATATGATTCATAACAATTATATATGTATAATATTGCTGAAACCAAAGTAAAGATGGGCTACAACAGGCAAAATGAAAAATGAAATATGTTGTTTCCAGTATCTCTGCATTTTGTATCTTGGGCCACACTCTCTTTTTTGCACTAATATGCGGAGAAATGCATATACATATACACCGTTATTTAACAAATTCATAGAGCACCAATGATATTCCATGTTTGATGACGAGTATATTCACATGAATAAGAAACACTCTCAGCTCACATGAAGCTTATGGTTTATGGGAAATGTAAAAACCAACATTTATAGTATAAGGCGCTTCTTGAAAGAACAGACCTTTAGAAAGGGTGCTAATCTAATTTTGCAAACTCCAGGCATCAGTATTTAACAATAATAGTCAAGTTGGATTTACGCAATCCAGGCATCCATGTTTAACACAGTCTTTAATGTGATACTTTATGGAAACAATATAAAATTTTTAAAATATTTGAACCAACTCATTGACATGGAAACTATGTCATTTGCCATACTTAAACTTAAACCAAGGTATTAATTAATAATAGGCCAAATATCATTCGGTAGGATTCTAATATCATGTTCAGCTATTCCTCACTTAATGTATGACCAGAAAGCTGGCAAGACAATAATGTCTGTTCTGATTTCAACTGGATTTTCTTCTAGGTTTACTGATTTTCTCTATTTTCCACAACATTTTCTTTTCATCCCGTATAATCTTCCCTGGTATTATGTCATTATGAGCACTTACTTGAAGTCTGAAGTAAATTTTGTATCACTCGTTTGCTTTTTAATTTTTGTTCTCTCCAATATTTTCTGTAAAATACTTACTCTCAATGCTTGATTGTTTCACTAAGTCAACTACTCTCTGACTGTGTTCTCTCTGCTGGCCACATTCCCAGCCATAGTACTGCATTGTCTCATTCAAAAACGAAAAACTTCAGAAGTGAACCTTATAGTACTGTGTAAATATCCCATTAGTTTTGATGAACTTGTTAAAATCACCATAAAGTATACTCATCACCATACATTGATCAATTATCACCAATACTCTTCTGAATTCATGGCTCATTGCTGTATAATCCATCCAGTGACATGATCATAGAAGATAAATATGGAGTGGAACACTAGAATTGACCTCCAAAAGATTTATCTCAGAATCTTCCTTTTAGACCTTTGCATGCTAAGCATTTATGACTGAAACTGAAGTCATGCTTAGGGAGAAGGTTAAAGAAACAAATGGAAGATAGAGAAATAATATTTATTGATCACCTAGTATATATTAGGTATAGCTCTTTGTAAATACCTGATTTGCTCTCATAAAAATCTTATAGGTTATAAATTCCTTCATGGTTGAGGAAGCTTGAGGAAAATAAGTGATTTTCTTAGAACTTGAATCTATGTCCTTTAGACTACTGAGGTTATGCTTTTCCATTTGTGTTTCTGCTACATAAGATAAATGAAGTTGAAAAATCATGTTTAATTAAATATTGACCTTCATGTCCAAACCACCTCTATTTGAAATATTCTAATTCATTCACTCAACAGCCAACATTTGAAACATCTGCTTTGTGGGAAGTGTTTATTAAATCTATTGCTATCTGGCTCAATCTCTATCACCTTTTCCTGATCAAAGAATGGGTCTTGCTAAACCTACTAGATACTCAAGAACATGACACTATTACAGATTTAAATTGACTTAACCTCTTTGAAGGATCCTTGTTGGTTGGTCTCTTTCAGATAGATCTGAGGTACAGAGAAGAAAGTTAAATGCCATTGCCTTGTAAATTTTAACGCTTTGACTCAAAATCACCAGAACACCAAACTCATCTGGTTCATTCCAATGAACTGAACATCTAACTGGCTGTATCCCTGTGCAAGCTTTGCACAAAACAAACAGTCCTTTATAGGTTGAAGAATGGTTATAGCAGTAGACTGATATCTCAGAGAGCAGTTTCACTGGTCCAGGATAAATTCAAGACATAGTCCTAAATAGAGAGACCTACCAGCCAACTAGAAAGATACTGAGACTATGTCTCACAGTGCCAGGAAAAAAAAAATCTAATCTCCCCTTGATTTCATCTACAGTGAAATCAAAGATTCGATTTCTGGAAACATCTGTGTGACTGAGTAGATTTTCGTGCAGCTCCATCTCAGTATTTGGTAACGTTTGGACACAACCTGAGGTTCCTAGACTCAAGTCATTTCCTACTGCTAAGTACACATTTTTTCCTCCCCCAATAAAAATGGTCTCATTGTTCTTTATTTAGTCTAACAGAAGGATCCATGTACCAGCACTGCCTTCGCTTTGCTTGGCTTCAATTATACAAACTAACCACACTCAGTTGGATGGCGACTGCTGTAGCAGTGTGCCTGCCCTCTCCAAATTTATGAGTGGAGTTTTTCCACCCACAATGTCAGGTACAGGATATGAATCGAGGATCAAAATTCTCTAGTACAAATGGGGGGAAAGTTCCACTGAAATAATACTGCCTCTAAGATTAAAGTATATTGACCTGCTCCCCATATTTAATAAGAATAAGAACTGTCAGGTTTTTAATTGATTGATGACCATGATCCTAGCACTGTACTAACCTCTTTACATATATTATCTCATTTAACATTTTACCTGTTAAGGTGGGCAATATGGAGTTCATCTGTAATTGCTCAAATTCTTAAATGCTAGAATATGTTTCTCTCCTTCTTTTTTTTTTTTTTAAAAAAAATCAGTTTGTTTTAATTTAGTTGAGCTGTTGGTCCTCTCCTGTTTGTGGTCCCTGAAGGCTTTCAGCTCCCTGCTGCCATGCAATACCAATTACATATTTTCAGACCGCTAATCTCTCTCAACCCCACCAGCTTTCCTGCTCCTGACCACAGAGTGACAACATCAGCTGCATCATTCCACGGAAAACAGGACTCAACATTTCAGGAGAATAAGCTCAGCTAAGTTTCCTTGAATTGTGAAAATCTTCTTAACACTTCAATATTGTATTAACCTCAGCTTCACCTGCTTTTCTTTGGGTCACAAGGATCGTTAGCCATGTGAACATCTTCTATCCAACCACAAACGGAAATAGGATAGTTGCTTTTGGCCAAGGGGGACCTTCTCAATCTGGCAACAAGGTGGTACAGCTCGGCGGGCAATGTGGCAGGGTGGAAAGCCTGTTTTCATAAGAGCCAGAAAACTAAGATACTGTGTAGCCCTCAGCTAGTATTAAACGTTTGGCTCTGCCCTGAGCCCAGTTGGAACGCCTTTTAAAAACAATTAGATAACTCATAGCCAAATATAAAATACTTCCAAGAGTAATCACTGGTCATCACCTATCTCTGCCAATAATCCAGGTCATATATTTTGCAACGGCTTTCAACCCAGGTTTCTGTGGACCCTCACAGGTCTCAGGGCCCTTTCCTGGTTAAAACAAAAAACAAAAAACAAAAAACAAAAAAACAAAAAAACAAAAACAAAAACAAAAACAAAAAAGAAAATAAAACACACAGCTTTGACAGAATTAATAAAATGTTTTGTCTCATTATTCCACCTGTATACTCACAAACATAGTATCACTAATTATAGGAATGGTATTCTCACACCTTCTCCCATGTTCTTTAATACTAATGAACACCATCGGTCATGCCCTGGGACTTTTATCCAGGTTTTGTGAGCATTTTGAAGTTTAAATATAGCATAAGAATTTATAAGTCAATTATATTCCAATTATTTTCTTATTTATTTTCATTTTCCCCTTTCCTATAACCTAAAGTGCATGTACTTTTCTTTCTTTCTTTTTTGCATTTACTTTTTAAGTATTATTTTCTCTTAGGTTGCTGGGTTTTAATGCTAGAGATGAAGTGAAATGGAATGAAAAAGTTTCTTGGTAACATCTTATAAACCACTCAATTCATCCATGTATTTCTATATCCAGACCTTCCAAAAGAAGTGTAGAACAGTTATACGTTACTCTTTGTTGGATATAACTCTTTTCAAGAATTCTTAATCTGAAAGGTTGAACTAGTTTTATTAAATGTCCTGTGGGGTATTGAGAAAGCCAGTAAAGTAAGGGAATCAAGTTAAAGTATCAAATAAATCACGATGATCTTCATTTGTTTTCAAAATGGGGGAAGTGATATCATAGGGTGCATTAAGACTTGGCCACAACCACACAGCACTGTAACATATTTGGGACTCAGAATCAAAATTCTATTAATGATCTAAAGCTCTCATATACTTTTTCTACACAATGCCTGATACTGGATTAAACTAAGACACTTTTTTTATTTCCAAAGAGTTGGCAGAGTAAATCATTCCATAAGCAGATGATGCTTCTGACCCAATACTTAGTGTGCTGACATAATTGTTGAACTACAGTTGTTGGCCATTCATTCACAGAGGACTTAAACTAGAATGAAATTAAAATGTAAGAATATTTTATCATGGAGCAAAGAAAGGATTTTTGATAACAGATCGAATAATTTATCCAAATTCAGAGTGAACATATTTTCACTTCCATTGTCAGCATTTTTCTGGGAAGAAGGGAGATGGGTCTTCCCACTACATCTGGAGAATGCTCCATTTTTAAATTTTAAATGAAAGATAAATCCATCTGATTTGTGAATATCAACGATAAGTTAACAATGGAAAAAGCATATGAGGATATATTTTCCTCTACTTTTAAATATTTTACATTGAATCTTATTAAAATTAGAAAAATGAGGCTAATATATTATTGCTCCAAATCAGAGTCTGCCAGAGTCACAGGGTATGTCCACTTACTATGGACAATTGGAGGATGGATGATTTCCTTCTATTCCCTTCCATGGCCAATGCCCATGGCCAAACACCACCCAAATTTTCTCTGCATTTTAGCACAGAATAGAAGATAAAGCTTTGGAGCTCAGTTAAATTTTCAAATAACTAAAAGAACCCATGAGGATCACCTTTTTATAGTAATGTGTTAGGCAGGGTAACATGCATACGTCCTCCCTATAGACACTCCTCAAGCAAGTTATCCACCTTTTGTAACCTCAGATTCAGCGACTTTGGTGAGGTAAGATGTACAAAAGGAGAAAACGATACTTTGAGGTTCAGGAAATCCAGAAAAGAAAGGAGAGGTGATGCATTTGATAAGCTGAAGCACAGTATGGAAAGTAAAGAGATCTGTAAATCCTCTGAGCTATGCCTACATATACTCTGTGATAGCCACCTCAGAAGGTGGTAAGACTTTAGAGGAATGTTAGCATCATGCGTGCAAGGAGGCAGGACTGGACACCAAGATTCCCAGGTCATTAAAACATCTTCTTTGTACCTAATATAGCATATGAACAGCAAAGCTCCAGACATGAAGTGAAATATAAACTAGATTAACACTGTAATAGCAAGTCAACTATAATAGACTCTTGACTAATATCCAAATAAGCTTCTCCAGTGCTTTAGCACAGAGTAGGATCACAAAGTTTTGGAAGCTAAGGAAAGCCAGTCATACTGATTAAAATGTCTGAATTTTCAAGGTTGATGTAAAAAAACTGTAATGTGGTATTTTTTTGTATAAATGTACATATCACTTTTGCTTTCACTAGAAGCAGACTTTTTCCCCCTACACTCTATTTGAATCAGCATCCACAAAGGATCATGATGGACTTTTTAATACTAGTGCAAACTTCCTTTACTTATCAGATGCTATCAACATAAAAAATAATGGATACTGAAGTATGTACTCTTGTAAGTCAGAAAAACTGGTTTCTTCCCCCTGCTTCATCCTTGGGTATGTCCTTTGACCTTGAACAAGTCATTGCAATGTGCTTAGCTTCAGGTTCCTCATTTAATATGAGAATAAGCATAGCTGTCAGGCATACTTCATGGGATTAATAGGCAAAGAATTACCAATAGCAATAGTAGCACCAATTGTAGGAAATGGTGCTATTGCTGCTGTTGTTGTTGGTTTTGCTATGACATGTCTTTAAAATGGTATGGTTCTCTACTAAGGTACACCAGTGACTATTGCCAACACAGCAATTGATAGACATCATAATTTCATTAGCTGGTCAATATAAATGTTGCATACAATACAAATATGCTTTTTATATATTTGTATATGCTTTGATAAATTTATTAAACAATAACTAGAAATCAGCTTAAAGATTATATTTATAAAAGCAGTGCACTTATAAAGAGCTTTTTAAAAAGTCACTTATTAAATTAATGAACTGACTGAGAAAGTGCCCTAGTTCATTTTTGGTCATGTAAGTAATATTCAAATATGGGTAGTGTGTCTTTTAAATGATATTCTAATAACCAAATGTTGGTGGCAAACTGATTTGAAATAGAGCATGGTGTCTTAACCAAGCAACATTTTTGCTTTAAGTCAGGGAAACAAGAGCTGCAGAACCAGGAAATGTGGAGGGAGCATGGAAAATATTTAATCAACAGTTATCCCTCTACAGGAAAATCACTAGTGTCCATAAAATGAAGCAGATGACAGTGTTGTTCTGCTTCTTAGAATTATGGGAGGAGGTCCTAGGAATGGAATTTCTTTCAATTTGAAGAGGGAAAAGTATATATCCTAAAATCTGTGGCGGAGGGGCAGTTCTACATTGTACATGCCAACGATGAATGAGAGCTAGGAACCCTACTTTTATAAATCATGTATACAAAGAGAAAATGAATGAAATTATTAATAAATACCTAAGGGATCTTCTAAATCCTACCAAACTACAACTTGGTATTTTCTTTATCATAACCAAATTATTATAGAAATGACTCAATTCAGTAAGTGGTGCCTCTCCAGATTAAGCACTGCCCAGCTGATAAATTGCCTATCATAGCAGTAATCTAGGAATATATGTTTAAATAGAGCAGGAGATACTTTCATAATCTTTGAAGTTCCTTTTACTCATTAGCTAAAAAAGAGTGACTAATCAAAAATTATTCAGTAATTGATGTAATTAGAATCCAGAGGTAATATTTCTTCCTTGTTTACTTATGTTGAATAAAAGGCTGCTTTTGTAAAACTACACATTTTTGAGAGAAGTATGAGTAACAGCAACTCATTGCTTACATATTATATATTTCTTCTCTCAAGTTTCAGATCTTGGCTTCAGCACCTTTCATCCAGGAGAGTGACTGAGCTGAGGCTAAACTGAGATGGACCACACCCAACCTCAGAGAGTCGAGATGAGGCAAAATTAAGAGAAAGTTAAAATTTGTTTAAACTTGATAAAGTAACTCTAGTAAGGAGTTGCTTTTTAAAGTTGAAATATAAAGATATGAGTTTAAACTATCTATGAAAATCCTACTTCTTTATTTTTCTGCTGAAAGTGAGGATAAAATGAGGCATGGAGGTGAAATAAATACACTTAAATACAGTACTGATGAAGAGACAGCCAGGGGGAAAGATGTTTCAACATAAGAGGCACGGGGGTTTCAGCTCCAGGGTCAACTTGCATTTCCTCCAACTCTACAACATAAGGGTAAAAATGGGGCCACAGAATAGTGACAAATCAGAGTTTTCCTGTCTTGGTACCAAAAATCGCATTGGAGAGCACTAGTGCCTGCTGAAATCCCCCCAACTAATTCAGGAAGACCCTAAATTGGACAATATCTGTTCTCTTGCCCATCCTGTGGTCCCCTATTTCCTCTTCTGATTCAGCAATTTCTATTGTTCCCTTTAAAATTGAAATCTTCTGCTTTGTTTCCTTTTTGTGGTATTCATTTGTTATTTTTGCCACTAACCTCCATTTCCCCATCTTCTAGCACTAGTAACCAAATTTTTGCTTTATGGGAATTCCTCCCCCTTCTCAGTGCTGTTGCTTTAGTAGGATTGTCCTAACCTTGATCTATATTAGCCAATCATATATATAGCCTATAAGCCTGGTTACGATGACTCATTCAGGAATAGACATATAACCCATTCATGGCAAATGACACATGAGATGTTTGCTCTGTCTTCTATGGGAGCAATCATCAGAGAATGTCTCAGTCCCTGGATGGTACAGCACATGTGGAGTCTAACTGCCCCTGACATTTTGATAATCTGTAACAGGCCTGCTAGGTCTGAAGCCCTGCTCTGCCACCTACTTGCTGTGTGGCCTTGAACAAGTTGCTTAATCTCTGTGTGCCTGTTCCCTTACCACAATGGGTTATTACGGGAATTAAATCAGTTAATGGGTATAAAGTACTTAGAACAGTTCCAGGCATGTCGTAAGCACTACGTAAGTGTTTAAACAACCAAAAAAAAAGAAATCCTTTTGTCACTTAGATTGTAAAACTGCGGTTGCCTGGTTCTTCCATTCACTGACAATTCTCTTTTCTGTTCCACCATCTCTTTCTTTTCTGGTTTGTTATATTCCACTGGCTAAGTCCTTATTTTCATACCTATAGACTCTTTTGTTCACCTCATGCACTCTTTCAGTGCATAACTGTGGGTTTCGTGTTCTAGCCTCCTTTTCTAGGAACTGGCTGGCTCTCCCATTCCTTCCAAATGGTTCTGTAGACGCTGTCTCTTTAATTCAGCATGAGGCACACCCACTAGTCCCAGCCATAGCTTATTGGTCAGCAAAGGAGTAACAGAGCCCCTTGTCTGCGATGTTTAGACTTGCATCAATAAGGTGACATAGAAGCCAAAGTTCTAAAATGTAAGACTGCCATGGCAGCCACGTTTCCTGCCATGTTGAAAAAAGCCGATTAACTCTGTTTCTTTTATCCTTTGGACTTCTTAGAAACTTTAATATGGTAATATGCTAAACTATGTATCCAGAGTCACTATAATAAAAAATATCTAATCACCCCATGTGCCTCTGCTGAGGACTAACTCTGACTTCCATGCTTCCTTTCTGCAAACTGGCTTGATTTCATCACATCTACCATTTTTAACAGTGGATAGGTCTTCATTGTGGTGAGGGAACAGGCACACAGAGGTTAAGCAACTTGCTCAAGACCACACAGCAAGTTGATGGCAGAGCAGGGCTTCAGATCTAGCAAGCCTGCTTTAGAGTATCAAAATGTCAGGGACAGTCGGACTTCACATATGTTGTACCATCCAGAGACTGAGACATAGACTCTAATGATTGCTCCTAGGCTGAAGGATTGACTGCAGCATGTTAACAAGTTCAATTCCACCTCAGGAGCCTGGTTTTTTTCAGTGTTTAATTCAATTAGCCTCATTTAGACTCTTGAAATTTGCTTGAGGCCATTCTAGAATAGCATATGATTCAACAATATGTGAAGTGTCTTATTATCTCCATTTTACATATGTGAAAATGGAGGCTCAGTTAAACAACTGATCCAGGTCAAGAAATGTGTTACATGGGTAATAAAAGACATGTAAAGCCAAACAGGGAATAAATAAATGAGAGAGATGAGCAACAAAAGGAAGCCTCTTAAGAGTAGGAGAGAAGGGAAGGGGTCGTCTTCCAAGGGCCCAGGCTCCAGGGCACCCATTGAAAGGTGGCCTACCCATCCTGCCATGAGCTTGCACCATAGAGGGTGCCTCTGTCCAGTGGGAAGTACAGCAAGTGAATGAAGTGCTGGAGACCCATCCATAGCAGACTTCTCCTTCTGCCCTCCTATCTACCTGAAGCTAGTTAACGAAGTCTGGGAAATGTAGTTCCCTGCTACATAATTTAGAGGAAGAGAGACAGGGAAATAATCTGAGAACAAACAAGGAAACAACCTGCACACATTCTCCTGCTTAAAAGATTGAACCCAGACTGTATCCTTTCATGGTGGGAAGTGCAAGAGGGAGGTACTGCTGAAACCAAAGTTCAGAATCCAGGAATACAGAATCAGAGTCCATTGACACTGGACTCTCACTAACCCACCTGATACTGTGGTTTAAAATCTGAGAGCACTGTTTGTGCTCCTTGTTAGAGAGCAGAAAGTTACAATAATAGACTTTTCAGAACTTGGCTGCTCAAAACATCTATTGACTTCTGCTTTTATTATTGCTGTTGTAAGGGCAGATACCAACTCAAATTATTTTATATTATAGGGGCTTTACTACATGGAAATAAGAAAACAGTTCCTTTTCATTACAGACTATCTTCTCAGAAGCGAAGGGAAGCTGAAGAACCAGATATCAGGAAGGACAGAAACCAGATTAGTTGGAATCAAAAGGTCCTTCAGAATCTAAGGCAGCTCTAGCAGCAAGAGTCCACGGATTTTCAGAGCAGATCTACACTTTTTAACTGACTCAGCTATTCTCTCCAAACATGTTGTTTTCTACTTCTTTTCCTGATAACCTCTGATTTTTTCTTTTTATACTTGGCAGTGCAAAATCTTAAGAGAAGTAATCTAATGGGTTCAACTAATAACCCTTCATTTTTTTTGGAACAGAACTTTTGGACAATATTACACTATAAGCCACTGCCCACGCTATGGATTGGCTAACCCTGGCTCAGTGGCCCATTGAGTCTCATCACTTGGGGGCAACAGATCACATGGCACAGGGTCACATGTTATATAACATGGCTGCCAGAAACTACCTTCTCAGTAAGACGGTTTTCCTTACAAAATCTGTGGTTGGAACTGCATCTTTTACCTTCCAGAAGAAACAAGAATAAAAAAAGAAAGGAAAAGAAAATTCTCCCCTAGAAGGAGTATCTAATATATCTACATTGAGAAAATTAAGTTAGTTAATATATATTTATCATCAAATATCATAAAAGACAAATATATCATTTTACTATAATAGTCTATCTTTATCAAAAGTGATTAACAATCTTAATTTATTCTCTCTGCATCCCAAAAAAAGTCAGTTAGTCTTTTCTGACTACACAAAAAAATTAAAGTTGTCCACAGTTAGGACTTGTATTCAGCATTCCAGGATATTCAGTCTGTTTTTAATCTAGACCAGCTAGTATCAAGCCACTCTGACACTGGCAGCTTTGAAAAGCATACAGATCCTTTTTACTGTACCAGAAAAAAAAAATCAATCCATACTGGGAAATTAGACCTCTCCTTGCAGCTATCAATCTGAGAAATAGCCATTGTTTCTGAGAGTGCAGGATGAACCTGGCTATTTTAAATGGATGACCTAAGAAGTCCATTATAGTCAAAACAAGATTAAATTAGAAATAAATGTGAACCAAATCAACAAATTTAATGCTACAAAATGCCTTAAATTTATTTGCGCTAGAAATGCCACTTGTGCTGAATTATTTGTAAAGCAGCATATTATGGTAAAAGTAATGCAGAATTGGGATAGAGTTCTGTTTAGTTGGTTGTTGGTTTTAAGCTACCAGCTCTTTAAAACCCTGATGCCATTAAACCTGAGTCAAGAGATAGGATATGACCATAATATGTTTTGCAACATCTGTATTATTCTCCTTCTTCTGTTATCCAATCTACCATCTCTCAACATTAAGTTGATGAAGAATTGAGGCAGCCATAGTATAAGGCCCGACAAAGGTTCATTAGCATATTTTCTGTAGTAGATTAGATGGATAAAAAAAAAAAGTCCTCTTTTGCATCCACTCCTGTGTCCAAAAATTGTGGTTCAATTTGAGTGTAGCACCAAAAGAGCATCTGGGATGACTCTAGAAAATAATTTTCTTCAGACAGCATTCATGACTGTGATACTTTCCAGTTCTTTAAGAGATCATTGTAAACACGGGCACTGACACTCAACACGGTGATTTAGCTACTAAGCAAATAATGTCTATTAGGTTAATCTTAGGTTGACATCTATGTTGCTGTCTGATTAATTAGATAATACATGGAACCTGTTTCTGAAGATGGTGGCTCTTGCCTAGAAGGTATACCTAGGCTCTCTCATAGAAGAGCTTCCAACTGAAAAGTGTGGATTCATTCCATCCAAAGAAACAAAACTTATGCCTAACAATTTTGATTGTTTTTATTATTTTAATTTTTTATTATGTGGTGAGTTTTTCTCCCTCCACATTCTTCTATTCAACATCAAGGCAATGAAAACAGTTTTTTGCAAATGCAAGTGAAAGTGTTTACTTATTTCTAATGCATAGTTCTAAGTGAATGACATATTCTTAGCATTATACCTGATATTTCATATCTTAACAGACATATTACATTACTGTTTTTCTGCTGCAAGCATATTGAACCAAGCATCCTTTAAAACAACTTCTCCATCACTTTACACATGTCCGCACTGGCAGATGCCCCAAAATAACGCTGCTATCTATTCAATAAGTATGTATTAAGCCTTTGCTGTTCCCTGGACTTCACAACCCTCTTCTCTCTTTACATTTGATTCCATTCTGCACACTTAGACAACCACATTTTCTAGGACCAATCCTGAATTTAGGCAAATGGGCCTTAAGCATCTCCATTCACCATTCTTTAACTTGATATCGGTCTTCTTCCTGCTAGTCCAGCCTTGATGTTCTACTCACATATTTCGTATCCGAGTTCCAAGGCTATCAATTCACTGACAAATCTTTGGAACTGAAATCTTTATTGCTTGCATTTTTAAGTCCTCTACTGTCCTCTTGGCCCAGGATATCTCACCATTAGACCACAGGGGTGACATATCTGCTTCTTTCCTCTTTTTCCTGATGCCCACTCATGTATCCCTGGATCACTTATTCTCACACTCCTTATTACAATGTTATTCCACCAGTTGATATCATTGACCCCACTAGACACCTTCCACCTAAGTCCTACCATGCCAGGCTGCTGGTAATTACTATTACATGGTAATTAACTCACTGACTTCCATATTCCACTTGCTGAATTGGCATTATCTCTCTGCCTATAAAGAATGTATTTCTATCATAGAACATGTAGGAGAAATGGTGGGAGAAACCAGCTCCAAGTACTGGACCTTCTCAACCTGGCCTGCCCCACTATAATTCACTATCTACTGTTAGTTGTACCTGATATAAGGAAGAAAACAAGGATATCAAGGCATGTATTTGTCCATTAGTAGAAAAGAATTTATACCATTTATCAGGAAAAAAATGCATTAAATTGGATTTAACCATCTATAATTTACACTTTTCCTGAAAATCTGGAGACAATGTAAGTATGGATTGTGCTTGTTGAGGCATCCATATTCTGCATCAAAGTTACTGAACTATTTTGAAATAAGAAGCAATACTCTATCATGGAAATAGCAGAGAGATAAATATTAGGACATCTATGATGGGGACCTTGATTTGCCATTTACTATTACCCTCACCTCGAGCAGTCTCTTAACATCCCCTAGCTATTTCTCCTAGGTAATATGGAAACAATAACGCTCATTAGCAGGTACCTGTAAACCACTGGACTTGTAAGGCTTGGCTGTGGTAAAGAAGAAAAGAAAAAAAATAGGAGAATTTGTCCCAGTTGGGTTGGTTGAGGTGAATAGCTCTAAAGATTTCTCTTCATTTGTGCTACTCTCTAGAACATACTTTGTAGAATCATGTCCATGAATAAATGAGTTAGTTTCCTGCATCTGAACTCCACTCACTCACTATAAAAAGTCAGAATCCATTGCTTCTATGGGTATAAATTTTCATGGTATCTATTTAAAAAAAAAGTTAGAATACATGGCCCATGTGACTAGAGTTCACTGTGGTAAATGGAGTGAGGTAGGATGCTGTGGGAAAACAGAAGAGGGACACCTAACCAGATCTGCGAGGACTAAGAAGACTTTCTAGGCCAGGTGATGCCCAATAGCTCTTCCTGAGATTCAGCCAGATTCCCCAGAGCTCCCTGTGCACAAGTCCTGGGGTCGAAACAGAAAAGTCATTCCCTGACCCTCCCTGAGTCACAGTGAGGAACTCCAGCCCCCACATGGACACACAGGCCTTCCCTTCTCTCATCACAGTTCACCGCTGTGGTATCCATCCGGGCATCAGTGAGGCCAGTCTGACCATGTTCATACATGCTAAAGCAAACACTCTAATAATCTAGAAATGTTGATAAAGAGTAGTTTTACTAAACTTTTTGTGCAGGAACAAAAAGCATTTTATAACACAGTAAATTTACAGTACAGGAAGTGTTTCTTAAAAACCTCTACAAGCAGTACTCTTTCCCCAAAGGTCTAGTCTCTGTGGCAGCTGCTACACATCTTTCTCTACTGCTCTGTTCAATGTCTCTCTTTTTATATGTCTCTGTCTCTCTCTTTGTTCTCTTACTACCTTTGCCTCTTTCTTGGTGCATATTTTTAAATTGAGATATAATTGACATATAACACTGTGTCAGTTTAAGGTTTACGATGTGTTGATTTGATACATTTATGTATTGCAATAAAATTACCATCATAGCATTAAGAAACATTTTTATCATGTCACATAATTATCATTTCTTTTTTTGTGGGGAGAACAATTAAGATCTGTTCTCTTAGCAGCTTTGAAGTCTATCATATAGTATTGTTGTCTGTCATCACTTTGCTGTGCATTAGATCTCCAGGACTTATTTATCTTCTGGTTGCAGTGTCTTACCTTTAAAAAACATCTCTCTAATCCCCAACTCCCCTGACCCTGGTAACTAGCATTCCATTCTCTGTTTTTATAATTTCCGCTTTTTTTAGATTCTACATGTAAGTGAGATTTGTTTTTCTTTGTCTGACGTATCTCACTTAGCATAATGTCTTCAATTGTCCATCCATGCTATCACAAAAGACAAGATTTCCTCTTTTCTCATGGCTGAATATTCCACTGTATATATAAATACTACATCTCCATTATCTATTTATCTGTTGATGCTCTTTTCTTGAGATGTCTCTACCTCTCTGTCATGTGTCTCTCACTGTCTCTGACTTACATGTCTTTGTGTATGTGTATTCTTTGTTTCTCTCAGTCTCTCCCTTTCCCTCTATCTCCACCACCATCTCCTCAACTTGCTCACCTGCTTCTTCTTCCAACAAGACTGTCTGAGGCTCTAGGCTCTACCTCCCAAATACTTTGCTCTTCGTAGGAATCTATCCATCTTTTTAGAACATGAAGCTATCTTTAGCTTCTTTATTCTCCATCACCATCTCTCACCCCATTCAGAAAATGAGAACTATCTATATTTCATATGTTAGAGATGGGAAAATAGTAAATGCTTATAATTGAATCAACTTTTTTTCCACCACCCTTATCTCTTATCACTCCCTTTGCACTTTCCTTATAAGCTATACAGAATTTCTTGTGGTTTCACAAATTCCTGCCTCCTTAGAAGGGCTTGTACATCTTGTCTGTCTTACTACCCACTCTACTTTCATGGTTAACTCCCACTTTTCTTCTAAAGATTGGGTGACCTACCCAGAAAGGTGGACTTAGATGTTCCTCAGTGCCTCAGGAGTCCCCTGTTTACCATCATAGTACTTATCATGTCCATCAGGAAATGTTAATAGGTCAAATATCTTCCACAAAAGGCATGAATCCTTGGACATATGAACACATAGGTAACTTCAGTGCTTGGCTCACAGCCAGCACTCCTTAAATGTTTCTTGAACAAATTCTGAAATTCTAAGCAATAAGCAATGATCCACATCAATCTCTCTTTTCTTTGAAAGGCTAAAAAAAACTGAAAAAAAAAAGACCAGTGTGCAATTGCCTACAAGTCTCCCCCATCTCTCTCAAATGACCTCAGCAGAGAGAAAAGACAAGAGCTCCAAGAGACATAGGAAAAAGACCAGGTTCAGTGGCAAATATCATAAAATAGTTCTTGCACAATTGCAAACTGAAAACATCTTGGCCTTATAGAATCACTTTTAAAAGGGAGTCATGTAATTTTTAAAAGACCATTTGTATGACAAAGGTAGTAACTTTGGCCAATAGTTCTCTTGCCACTGATTTGATAATCTTGGAACAGTAATTTCAAGGGAAAGGCTTAAAGTAAAGGAAATTGTATCCCAATCATAATCAAATGAAAATGCTACAGAAGAAGTTGCTGGGTGGGATTCTTCCAGGGTCCTAAATCTATCCATTTGGGATCCTTTCAAAGTATCATCCTAGTCAATCTTGAGAACAAAGAATTTGTTTCTTAATAATAAGCAAAATTTTATCACAAAGGTGGACCCAATCCCCTTTATTTAGTGATCTCCCCATATAGTTTTCCATGTTACTCATGTATGTAGCAAATAAAGTCAGTGATTGCAGCTTTGCTTTGACATGGCCAACTCAGCTACAAGTATAAGAAACAAGCAACAGTTAAAATCTGTTCTCTTCTCCCAGTGATCTGAGTTACCTATACCAAATACTCGCAGTGGGAATATCACAGCTAACTGTTACACAATGCAATATAACAAAGGGATAAAAATGGGGCAGTTTTATGATGTGTGAATGATGTGCTTAAATTATTTTATAAACAAGTGCTCTGTAATAGAGGCACAATTACTTAACTGTAGATTTAAATAATACCACACTAGACATTGTTTAAATCTTACTTACCTGGGTTATACTCGTTTATCAATTACCCAAACATTTACAGAGTTTCTAAAAGTCAGGGAATGAGTGAGGTTTCTGCTATGTTGCTGAGGGAGCTGAGGGTGTGAGTGAAGCTTTGGGGATTGTATACCACCACGAACAAGATTTGGCTTTTGGCCTGGAGGAGCACACAGTTAAACAAAGGAGAGAGGCTTGTAAACTTGCAATTTAGCAGGCAGGAGGACAATGGCCCTTCTGGGTCCATTCTATAGATGAAACCTGAACCTTCTAGTTTATTAAGATAGGACTGTCTTTCACTTGTCCCAGTGTAAAAACAATTGACCAGACACTGGTCGTCTCAGTCAAATCACCCAAGAGGTTAAAGTCACTAGAAGTAGTGCTTTTAGAAGAAAAAGAAAGGACTTGCTTGTGCTCATTTATTCAAAGAGCAGTGAGTACGTAGGTAATATAGGTTAGGTTAAGAACTGTGCTTGGCACTGAGGAAATTGACCCTCACATGACAATGTGGTAGGGACCATGGTGGGAGGTGTGTCAGGGATAGTGAATGCCAAAGGGAGGAGCAGCTGAACCTAGGTGGAAGCACCAAAGAGAACTCTACAGAAGAATTAATTCTTGAGATGACCTATCAGGGTAACAAGTCACTGTCATCTCTGGTTTCAGAGGAGAAATAGTCTTTTCTTCACATTGAACTTTAAGTGACTTATTGATTTCTCTCCCTTGTCTCCTTTCTCTATAATCTTTCTTCAGTTAACTGTTTCTATCAGGACACTTGATAGATCTACCCTGTCTTGGGGTGGGGAGTGGAGGGGTGATAAAAGTAAGTTCAATTTGTTGCCACCTTCTAGCTGTCATCCAGTTCCCTATTTTATTTCATTTGATTACCCTTTTTACATAAGAGCTATATACTCATTTTTATTTCCTCTTCATTCCTTTTTTGGCTTACATTCCCCACCATCGAAATGACTGTTCTCTTGAAGGTTGTTAAAAACTACCAATGTACCAGGTCTTGAGAAGCTCTAAGACTCATATTCAAGTTTTTAGATATAAATTATAATTTTGGCTCTACCATCAAGGCTCAGAGAGATAATTTGATTTGCCAGAGATTACAAAACTACTAAATGACAGCATGAGGATTCGGACTGCTATTTGCCTGGCTTCAAAGCTTCCCTATAACAGCCTACTGCCTTTATCACACTCAAGATAATTGATAAATTCAGAGGTCTTCTTTCTTTCTCATAATTCTTGTCTTCAGTTGCATTTGATACTTTGGCTTTCCTCTTTGTCAAGATCATCTGTTTTTGCCCGTCTGAAATCTGCTCCCCTTAAATTTTGAAACAGCATTCCAGTATTCCCTTTGGAAAACCACCTACCCTTCTCATTCCTAATGATTTTAGTGACACTGGTCTCAGTCACCCCCAGATCTAGAGGTAAGCACATGACATAAAAAAAGCAAATATAGGGAAGCCCAAAAACTGTATGGATATTCCAAGGTTCCTGCCTATTTTAGGTTCCCCATTCCTACTTAACCCTGCATCTTCTAGAGGGAACCACCAAGTTAAAAACTAAACTTGATGAAAATAACAACCAACTTACTTGATCTGCTGAAATCTCTGTCCTTCTACTAAGCTATGATGATCTAGTGCTTGGCTGTTGTCCTCCCAACTCAAGCCTTTAGCTCACAATTTACATGGCTAACAGCCATCAGAAATGAGTCAGGGGCTGGCTAGCCTGTTCACTGCAATAATTTTGGGTCCTCTCATTTCCCTTCTGCCTTGTTCTCATTTTCTACTTTGTCCTAGTGTCCATCAGACTCCTGGTCCTCCGGATTTTAGTTTTTAGTGACTAAATTCCACTCCTGAAGCCCAAAAGTGACAGAACCTTAGAATTTTCCAAGAACATGTTTTTGTTGTTTTTGTTTTGTTTTGTTTTTGTTTGATTTACCAGTTAATTCTGCCTAGTCCTGGATACTTCAGAGTACTTACCAGCCCAAGCTCAGGCTTTAGGGACCCAAACCTAGCACTAATCCATTTGGCTAAAACTTAGGTTGGCTTTCCTGGAGCCTCAGAAGAGTAGGACCAGTCAATTGGTTGAATTCACATCTGCCCCTCCCTTTTATGAGTAAGAATCTCAGGGATAGGGACCAGGTCTGCTTAATCTTTGGATCCCCCAGTTTCTAACATCATGCTTCATATATGGCAGTTACTCTGCAAATCTTTGCTCAATTAAGCTGACTGGACTGTGTCAGGATCATAACCTTGGAGTTTAAGTTTTTAGCTGTGCCAGGCATTTCCCTCTAACCTGGAATGACTCAAGATTTCCCTTACATATAAATTAGGGATACTGTTTGGAACTGTCTATAAAAGGCTGTAACATTTTAATACCCTCAAGTGAATATTATAAAATACATTTTATGACTATTATGTAGAAGAGAAATCTAAAAAAAAAAGATTTTCATTTGTCATGTATTCTGAGACTAATTTCAAAGTGTGTCTTTTTTTATATAAATGGTTTCGGGGAAAAAAATCTAGAGTTTGGGGAAAACTTGTTTTCATTAAGATCGGCTATAAGAAGATCCTAGAAATGTGAAAAATGATATGATATTAGACAATATTTAATTTTACAATGAAGAAAGCAGGATTTTCCTTTCACTTGTTTCTCATCTTTCCCTAATTTGTTAGGTGGTAGAGCATCTTTGTTTTGTTATCTACATGACAGAAGTAGGGAACAAAAATATGTGACCACGAGAATTCTAGCCGAATTCATTTTGAGATGAATATGGTGAATATATTACATGGGGATGTACTTTGCTGTCCTTGGACAATGAAGTTATCCAAAGAATAACTATGTCTCAACTTAAGAAAATTATTAAAAAGATTTCTATTTGGAGCTACTTCCAGGTAGAAAAATATGTTGTGTAATGATAGTTTTCTCTGGTGCATGATGTTACAAATAGTGGGAAGTGACTATGTGGAAGACAATATTGGCTTTGAGGGAACTGCTAAATAACTCCCATTTTCCTCTCCTGAATTCTGAAGCAAGTGATATGGACAAAAGAGTGAGGTTGACGGAGATCCAAATAGGGATCTTTGAGAACGTGTGGCAACAATGGAGTTCCTAATTCTGAGCTCCTAGGACTGAACAAATGGTCTAATCTACTCACTCTGAATGAAAAGCAAGTTCAGGACCTTTACCACTAAGCTTTCCACCTGATCTGCCAGAATAGATTTCTTTGCAGGCAGGTAGATCTCAAAGACTACAGGGGAAGAAAGGAAATACACTTGCCAGGTCTTCTTCCTCCAAAACTCACCAAGCTTTAAACCACTCTGCACTCCTAGGCAACGGAAAGAGAGATTTAAAAGGAAAATATTCCCTCTGAAGGAAAAAAAGAGTAGGAAATAAGAGCACTCCCTAACCCTACCAGCACCTCCAGATAATGTATAATTGGCGCACTATGAATGCATTTGCTCTACAGAAGAGTGTTTGAGGGAGCATAGGGGAGTGACTGAGACTTTCCATGGAAGCAAGATGCCTAAGAGCTGCCATTTAAAATTTTTTTCTAGTGGTATTTTGATTTTGTAAGTGTTCTTTTTAATTGCACCTCTGAACACCAAAAATGTGTCTTTTAACTTTCTCACAGAATTTTTTTCCCCCACAATGCTGGATGCCAAAAACTATGCTATTATCTCAAGAATGCTCTTTCCCCTAAACTGTATTATTTGATACGTTACATTGTTCTACAATGTTTTAATTCTTAAGAATGTTTTCCATTAATCATAAATTGTATTCCTAGTACTTATACTAGGAATGAAAAAAATGAAAAATCCACAAATGGTTTTCATGGATACCAATGCCTATGAAGAAGACTGAGAAGGAATGGTCAGAGGTGAGAGGTGAGAGGTGAACCAGGAGGGACTTTTCTGGAATTTAACAGAGAAAATTCAAGAAGAAGTTTCAAGAGGATTCAAGATTCAAAAATGGTCAAGATGTTGATGTTGAGTTGTTAAGCAAAATAAGGACTAAAATACATATTTACCCCTGGCAAAAATGAAGTCACTGCACAACCTGATGAGACTAGTTGTAGCAGAGTAGAGAGATTAAAACAAGTTACGGAGGGCGAAGGAGTAAAGGAGCTACGGAATGGAAACCATGCTACTTTAGAATACAGATCTCCATCTCTAAAGGTTTAGTTGTGAAAAGAAGAAAGTACCAGATCTTACAAGAAAGGAGGAAAAATCAATGTTCTTCATAAGAATTGCTACCAATAAATAAACATACACTGAAAGCCTATGATAATTAGTGAAATATATTCTACATAATGGTATTATATAATAAAGTACTAATTTCTGTGGTCCCAATAATTAGACCATCTGATATAAAATAAGGCTAAATGTGATGAACAAAAAATATATGTAAGAGTGTAAGGAGAATGCTGAGTAGACCAGGGATTTTATAAATGTTTCATGGAGAGAGTAGGGCTTGTTTTTTTATTCCTTAAAATTTTTTAGGATATGAAAAAATTGGATAAAAGGGACAAAGGTCTTTCAAGATGACAATAGCAGTAACAAAGGTATTGGATCATGGCATGGTGATTGGTACATAAGTTTCATTTTTAAAAAATCTAATCAAATAAAAATTTCTCCAAGTTCCTGCTCCTCTTTCAGAAGCAATTGCTCATATTTAATCCTTATTCTTCTCCCTCAGAAGACTGCCAAACCAAGAATTATTAGTGAAACTAGACATGGCTCAAGTTAGAGGAAATAAAACAGATTGAGTTGAATCATGGTGTGTTCTTTTTCTTTTTCCTTGCCCAGGCACATAATTATAATATATTACATGCACAAGACAGTGTATTAAGCACTTTATATTAACTTGTTTAACCTTTACAGCAACCCTATAAGGAAAACACTTCTATTATGTCCATTTTACAAATGGAAAAACTGGGGCACAAACTAAATAAACTACCTGAGATTATCTAGCTAGTAAGTAGCACACTTGGGATATAAACCCAGGTAGTCTGGTGTTTGGGTTTATGCTCTTAAGTACTACTCTATCCTGCTTTTTCTCTGCTGCCTTTAATTTTACATATATATAAATGTGTATACACACACACACACACACACACACACACACACACATATATGTAATATGTATATAGATAGATAGATTTGATCTAAGTCAAAGTAATATGCTTGTGATCTATAAAATTCAAAAGTACACTCTGACTTGACATACTCACTAGCTCTGCAGAAAACAGCTCCATGTACAAGAGTGGGGAGAAGAGATAGGTGCACAGTAATACAGCCTTCCATAAACACATGTCAAAAAAATCTCCTCCTTTTAGCCTCATTTCTCATTTCTGCCCTTTCTCCCTGTCAACTGGAGATCTAAGTGTTCTCTGGGTATCACCAGGAAGATCAGGAGACAGTTTCCAACACACACACACATACATACACACACACACACACACACACACACACACACACACACACACACACACTGAAGCTCCTTCCTCCATGTTTTCTGGGCTACAGCTGTCTTGAGAAGAGATTCTATTTCATCCTTCAACTTGCTCCCATTCACTTTCTCATTTTCAGACATTCACTTTTGATCTCCACCCTACCCCATCTTTCTTATAATGTGTTTATTCCATTTTGTGTCTTATAACTTTCATTAAATCTTAGCCTGAACTGGAAACCACAGGGGAGAGTTTTAAAAATATATTAGTGATATTTAAATATATTTATAGGCTGAAAACATTGATTAGACGAAAGAGCGAGAGGAAAAATGCAGAAAATTTTCAGAAAAATTGATGAATCAATTCAGTAGAGATTGTATTTATAAACAAAGAATTTACTTAACAAGATAAAAACATTCATTCATCCAACAAATATTTATTGAGCTTCTACTATGCCTCATGCAATATCATCAGCACTGGAAAATATAGCAGTAAAGAAAACAAACAAAATTCCTCTTTTTATGCTTCCACTGTAGTAGAAGAAGAGAGATAAAAGAAGTGAATATCAAAATGTTAACTGTGGAAAGTACTATGGAGAAAGGTAACACTTGAAATGGGGTGAGGGCACAAATGCAAAGGTTTAAAGCCAAAACAAGCCCATCATTATCATTCTCCAACAAGAGTGAGCAAATGAGTGAGAAGAGTAGTCAGCCATAAGGTCAAAGGTACACCTGCCAGCCTGTCAATATAGGGCTTTATGGGCAATTGTAAAGATTTACTCAGTGTGAAATAGTAAGACAATAGAAAGTTTGGGGCAAAGACTATCATTCTCAACAGAATGACTCCAGATGTTCTGTTGAATATAGACTGTAGGGCCACAAGAGCAGAAGAAAGAGGACAAATTAGGGGGTTATTGCAATAATCCAAATAAGAGATGATACTTATTTGGCAGGCAAGAATGACTCTAAAATTTGGGATAACTAGAGGACAGAGTCACTGTTAACTGGCATGGGGGAATACAATGGAACAGCAGAATCTGGCAAAGAATAGGAGTTTTGTTTGGAATATGTTAAGTTTGAGAAGCCTCTTTGATACCCAGTGGAAATGTTCAGTAGGCAATAAAAAGTATGAGTCTGGATGCAGGGGAGAGGTTTGGCGAGAAATATATAGCATATAGCTGATAAATATCAACTCATTTTCTCTCAAAACAAAAAAGAAGAAGCAATGCTACTGTGGGCAGTTTTAGAATGTAGGGAAGGGAAAATATTAGCATCTGACAGCCTCTATTTTCTCTGTAAAGGCTGAGGTAAAGTTATGCACTAAAAGAGAGAGTTTGGGCTATTAACTAGCATCAAGTAAAAGGGTTGCCAAGTGGCACTGAGCACCCAGCTGGACTTGAAAATACTTGAAAATTTGTAGTAGTTCCAGTTTGTGGTCATACAATTTTACTTCCACAATGTTCAGAAGCCTCTGTGGTAAAGCAGGGAAGGTAGGTCTTGAATTTATTTAGGGTCATAGAATAATTGGTGGGTGGGGAGGAAAGAGAGGCAGAAAATTAATGATTCTGGTGACAGTATCATAGAATTGATGACTGTAGAACTGAGCAAGAAGCATGTATAATGGTGGTGGTAAAAAATATATCTATATAATATAGAAAACTGATATAATAGAGTACTGGGACTCAAAGGAGTTAGATATCATGTAACACAAGCTATGTCTTGCAACACTGAGATCCTTATTCACACTCTAAAAAGTATACCACTGTACATATAATTTATAGGACATTCAAGGAAAAAAAGAGTTTGCAGTAAAATTGTTATTTTAATAGTTGTGAAATTTCTTTCACTGTTCACATTATCTTTGCTTTTACATTCCAAATTGGTTTCATTTGATTCAAGCCAAAATCCCATGTGATTCTTTCTAACTTTCCCTGGAATTTTTCAACAGACATAGGCATAATAATATAATTGCGGTCAGTCAAGTCCCTTAACAAAGGATAGAATGTCTTCGTACAGCATTCCAAAGAGATGATTTAGTCTAAGCTGAGTAGAAAGACAAGTAACAGTCTTAGGCATTGAGTCTCTCTTTAAGTAGGTTTATATTGACTTGTTTCAATGAAATAATAGTTAACATAACTTTCTTTTAAGTATCTACAAAATGCCAAAAATTTAAAATATAATATAGAGATGAGTGACTATCTTTCCTATCATGCTTCCAAAATATCTGGGTAGGGTATCTAATACATTTATGACAGGTGGGTAATGAGAAGGAATTCTCAAATTGCATTCACAGAGCTCACAGTATAACAGTAACAGAAACCAGTCCTAGCTGGTTTAAGTAAAAAGGGTACTATATTTGAAGGAGATTGAAGAAAATTAAAAATTCAAAGAAGTGAACCACCAAACTCGAGGAGGGTGGGAACCAGAGTGGATCAGGGACTCAGAGCAGGAGTTGGTGACTCTTTGCTTTAGCGAGCTGCACATATAAAATACCATAAGAGTTAGAGAAATAACCATTTTAAGTAACTTAATATACATACATTTTGTTTTATATTTTTAATTTTGAATTTATAGATCAGTGTACCAGTTAGCTGTTTCTGTATAGGAAATCACTCTAAAACTTATGTAAGACAACTGTTTATTATTGTTTATGATCCGTAGGTAGTCTAGGTGGTGCTTCTGCCCTGTACCAGCGTGACTGATCTCTGCTGAACTCTGCCACGTACCTGCAGTCAGCTGGCAGGTAGGCCGTCAGCTAGATGATCAAGCATAGCATATTAATTTCCTACTGCTGCTGTAACATTAAGTACAAACTTGTTTAAACAGCACAAATTTATCATCCTACTGTTCTGAATGTCAGAACTCTTGTTGGGCTAAAATCAGAGATTGGAATAATTATATTCCTTCTAGATGCTCTAGAAAAAAAATCTCTTTCCTTGACTTTTCCAGATTCTAGAGGCTGCCTGCATTCCTTATCTCACAGACCCTCCTTCTATTTTCAAAGCCAGCAATCGGTGTCTTCAAATCTCTGATTTCTACCCTTCCATTCTCATATCTCCTTTTCTAACTTTGACCCTCCCGTCTCTCTTTCTGCTAAGCACCCTTGTGATTACAATGAACCCCTCCCCCACATGCCCCAGATAATTCAGAATAATTTCAAAATCCTTAATTTAATCACATCTTCAAAGTCTTTTTTGCCATGTAAGTTAACATATTCATAGGTTATGGGGATTAAGATGTAGGTATAATTAGGAAGAAAGGCCTTATTTTGCTTCCTACAGATGCTTCCCTCACATATCTGGCATTTGGCAGCCTGTCAATCAGGACACCTCCGTTTTCCTCCATGGAACCTCCCTTCCCCAGCAGGCTAGCTCAGGCTCATAAACATAGTGGTCTTAGGGCTCCAGCTCAGCCAGAGGTCAGGCTCCAGCGTATAAACACTGGTCAAGTCTATGCTAGTATCGCATTTCCTTATGTCTCTTTGGCCAAAACAAGTCACATGGCCTACCTAGATTCAAGAGGTAGAGAAATATACTCTCTCTTTACGGGAGGATGTTTTAACATCACATATGTAAAAACTTGGATGTAAAGAGGAGAAAAATTTGTGGCTATCTTGATAATCTACCACAGCTAGTATAACAGAGAGATCTTCTGAGATAAGTACATCACCAATTGGAATAATACAAGACTTTATACAGTTGTTTCTCTGCCTAGAAGGCACAAAATGCATTCCTTTCTTCTTGGCTAATAATTTTTTGTTCCTTCTTATCATAGTTTAGATACAACCTCCTCAGGAGGCTTCCTCTTGGGGCTTTTATCATACTCACTATTACTCCTCATGGAATATTTACAGTGTATTGAAATTACCTGCTTATTTTTCTGCCATTCAACCTAGACTGCTTCTCATGGGCAGAAAATGAGTCTTAGTCACTCTTGTTTTCCCAGTGACTTAGTAATGTATTCTTCCTGCAGTAGGTTAAGAAGAACTTATTGAATAAATATATTAACAAATGTTCTATAAACTCCATCCCTCAATTACTGCTAATGTTTCATTAAAATATATTTATATTTAATATATCTTTAATCCTTTTTTCCCCTACTTTGGAACCTAGCCTTTCCTCGATAAACTAAACAGGAAAGAAAGGAATTACTAGTACTTAATATTGGTTGCAAAAAAAAAAAGTTTTCCTTGGAATAAAAAGTTAAATTGTGATTTTGGAACCCTGATATCACAAATTGATTGTGTGACATTTAGGAAATCCACAGACTGCTGCCAATGGTGCTGATTTACCGAGCTCAAGATCTCTGAAGCTGTCTTCAGTTGGGAGGCCAGTCAAAATTAGGAATCCAAGGCGAACTTAACTGGAATTCCTTCAAACTAAATACAAAATAAAAACCAAGGTATTTTGGGATATTTCCAAGAAAGTCTTAAGGGGCTGCCTGATTGCTGTTAATATAGAAGACAGAAAGCAAGGATTTCTGAAATTACATGACTCAAGGGCTAAGATTCCAGAGCTGCAGACACAACATGAGTAAGCAGGCTGCTCTAAATTGCCAGTGGAATTAAGGAATCAAAAGGGAGATGGTGAGTTACAAGAAACAGAGCTTGTTTGGGGAAAGGATATTTTGTATGCCTGTAACCAAGAAAGCCAGCTATAATATAAGCTAAAACAAAATGTACAGATGTTTAATATGATGAAATAACCAAGAGCCCACCCCCATGTTATTCTCCAATGTAATGTTACAATGGACCACACTTAAAATAAGTGTGAGTTCTCGGTATTTCTTTTAGCTCAGGTAATGAATATTTTTATAACTTGAGTTATGAAAGACAAAAATGAATAAAAATAGTATTGAAGTCCAAAGACAATCAAGTTAGTTAATATTTAAATATCTTGAGAGTTTTTCTATCTCAATGTTAAAAGTTTCACTGCTAATGCTCTAAACATTTTACAGAATCTGTTCATCATTCCTTAAAACCAATCACAGTTTAACAATAACAAGAAATTTTAGGCTTTTTGAAAGTTTCTGGATTATAAGTCTCCAAAGAGAATATATCTTAAAAGGCACATTTGTGTTTATTTGAAACTCATTTGTGAAATGCCCACCCATGCGAATTGGCTATAGCTAATAAATTGTCATTAATGTTGAATTCTTATATTGAAAACCCCAAAGATTAGTTCATTTAATCTTCACAACAACCCTGAAAGGTTTATTCTTATAATCATTTTTCAAATGCAAAACTGGGCACAGAACATTTAACTAACTTGTCCAAGATCATGAAATTAAAATGCAAATTCTTGGGCCTCACCCTAGATGCACTAAATCAGAAGCTCTGGAGATGCACTCAGCAATCTGTTTTAAAAATCCTTCCCAATTATTCTGATGCCTAGTTAAGTTTGAGAAATAGCTTAGGTTATCCATTTCGCTATCATAACAATGATGATATACTTTTGAAATCTACTTATTTGTCTCCTCCATTAGATTTAAGTTCCATAAGAGCAGGAACCATGTCAGTAGTTCACATTGTCTAATACAACGCCTGGAACACAGTGAGTGCTCAGAAGTGTATGTTGAGTACATTAATAAATTAATGAGTTAAGAGATGCTTTGTCTTCAGGATTATTGTTCTAGCTTTACTAGATAATCATTCAGTACAGTCATAAATTTATAATAATCCCTAAAATGAATTCAATAACTTTTGATGACATAATAGCAACATGTGCCCAAAACTTCTCTTAGAGGAACAGAAAGCAGATGTAATTTGCAGGATTTTTTTTCCTTTTCTTTTCTTTTCTTTTTTTTTAGTTTGACTAAAATCATGGGTTCATTCATTCATTAAATATTAAAAACCTATCTATTTTTAGATCTTCTGCTAGGAGCTTTGGGAGCTAGATAGATGAGTAAACTTCATTCTTGGCTCTCAAAGTATGTACAATTCAGTAGCTAAATCAAATCAATTAATTCTAAACCTACTACACAAATCTGTTGAGCACCATGGATTATTGGAGAATGAACAGATATAGTCATGTCTGTCTTCTGAGTAAAGTTGAAAGTGTACAGACCACTGGAGTTTCCCAGCCTTGGCAATGGCTCTCTAGGGTTATTCAAGCTATTAAAGAAGAATAAGTAACATAATTCTAAGATTGTTCTTGGATAATTAAACATTTTTGTATTTTCTTAAATCTGCTTACATATTTCTGTGTACTGAATATATTCATTTGGATGATACATGGATCCTCCAACTTAAAATTTCTACTACTAATTATTGAATTTGCTAACATTCATTGAGTTTAAGTTTTCATTGTGTCAGGCACAGTGTCAAGTACAAACTATTCATGATTATCATATCATACTAACAGTGTTACCATAGAACAGCTGAATTCTCTGTCAGAAACCTAGAAAGCTAAGAGGTCACACGGAAAATAAAGATGATGTGAAGTTTATAAAATCCCTTAATGATCAGATCTTTCTCAATGGGGGATGAAGGAGAAGGCTTGGGAAAGAGCTAGCAAGGAAGGTTATTGACCTGGGCTGCACACTAATGGGTTTAGTGTTACTTTATATTCTAATTTACCATCCAGACAGGTGGGCCTGAAGAGCTACCTGTCACACAAGTCTGCTCACTTTGGAGGAATGCTCATTGTAATCCAAAGATCTTAGGGAGGACAGAAAGCAGGACAAAAGTCAGTTCCATGCAGGGTTATTATACAAAAGACCAAATCATAGACAAGTTGACATGATAGATGAGCCCTCATTTCAGTCAACCTTGAGTGTAGTGGCACTGAAATACATGCCAGGTAAGAGGAAAAGACACCAGTCCAGAATGGCAGGCAGCATGGGAGCAGGGCTAACAGAACAGTGTTTGAGCAGTGGAAGTAGCATGTTGTCCCTGAAAATGACAACTAAACATATGGTCCTAAAATAAAAATGAGGAGAATGAACTCTGTCAATAAAGCATTATTTTCTAATTTTTAGGTTTTTTTTCACACTTTTGTTGTTTTCTCCCAAAGCCTTCCATAATGAATGCATGTTGCTATCATAATCAGAAAGTGAAATTTGTTGCTTTTGAATAGCACTCAGTTCCAGGCAATCAACTTACCTGCCAACTTCAAAAGAATAAGTAGCTTCTTACCTTCCCTATTATACTGTGAGTTGATATTCTAAAATCATCCTGACTTGAAATACAAAATTAAGAAAAAGGTAGCCTCATCTCTAGAATCATGGTTCCATATAATGACTAGGTTTTCATTTTTTTTCTAATTTGGAGGAGAAAGTCATGAAACAGCTATTGGACAGAAAGAAAGGGTTGGAGCAAAAGCATTTTGTACATTATTCCTGATGGAAAAAGTACCGTATAAATGACTAAAGTGATGATATCATTCTTGAACAGGTATGGGCAGAATAGAGCTGCTATCAATAGCTTCCCCGGAAGCAATCAATGTCTGTCATTTGAGAAATAATTATTAACCTCACCATTTAACATAATGTGGTCTTTGGCTATGATGCTAATTGAAGAAAGTCAATAGGGTCATTATCTTAAGACACAGCAATGCCAAAATGAAAATATTTTTCTAAACCAATGCACAATAGTGACAGACTCTGAATAAACTATACGTAGGTTGATTATATAAACGATATTGTCATTTTTTTCCAAACAAACAAAAAATGTGCTCTTACATATTTACTGCCTCAGGACTGAAATAATTAGACCTCTTAACTTCTTCAATGAATAAATTATAAGTGAAAGAAAAGTGATGAAGAGGATACCTTAAGATAAAAGGAAGCTAACAAGGCACATTTTTTAAAAGTATAATCAAAATATAACTATATCGACTAGTGACACACACTTAGATGCTGAAACTACAAAGAAATAAAAATTTAAGAAGTGATTACTATAAAAGCTAGGACAGAAGTTACTTCAGAGGGGATGAAGGGGTTGTAGTTGATACAGTGAACACAGAAGGGGTGTCTGAGATGACTGACAAAGCACTTTTTATTTACCTGAGTGGTGATGTCACAGATGTTTCTTTCATAATAATTTATTAAGCCTTAGCAAATGAAGTGAATTAAAAAAATGAGTACCTATGTACAAGAATTCCCACATATGTTTAGTATTAAATTTAATACTTCAAAAATTCTAAAAGTGGCTCTCAACTGGGAGTGATATCTCTCCTGAACCCCATTCCCCATCCAGGGGATGGGGGGAGTTGGAGATTTAAGGTAATAAATAGATGTCAAAATTAGTAGTCAAAATTACTATGAGAGCATTTTGACTGGTCATTATGGCTGGAGGACCGCATTAGTAACACCGTGCAAGGGCAGGGGCCGTAAACACACTGTATGTAGCCCAAGAAGAGTCACACACAATAGGAAAAAATTATCCCACCCAGAATGTCAAGAGTGTCCCATATGTGGCATTAACATATCAATGAATGTCTCATTGTATCATATCTATTTCATAATGCTCATTTCTGTCCTTTAAGAATGGAAACACTGTATGCGTGTGTGTGTGTGTGTGTGTTTACATGTGTGTGTAAAACAACTAAACTATCAATTTTAAAGCTAAAAAATTCACAGCTTTGCAGACTGTGATTCGATTGCACATAGTTAAGTTCATGGGCTTTAGAGTCCATCTTGAAAAGTTACTCAGTCCTTTCTAAAATTCAGTTTACTCGTATAAAAAATGAGAATAGTATTAGTATCTATATGTATCAGTTAGCTATTGCTAAATAACCAACTACCTCAAAACTCAGAGTTTAACCCAATCAGCATTTATTATTGTTCATAATCTAGGCTGGGCCAAGCTGATCTCAGCTAGGCTCAAGCAGGCTTCTGTAATTACCTGAAATGACACCTGGGCTGGATAGGTTAGGATGGCCTTGTTTGGGATACCCTGGCTCTTCTCTAATTATTTCATGTCTTTCCAGAAAGCTAACACAAGTATATTCACTGGTGTTAGCAGAGGTCCAAGAGACAGAAGAGGGATGTGCAAGTCTTTGAGTCTTTGTTTGCATCAAATCGGCCATTGTTCCACTGGCCAGAACAAGTCACATGGTGATGCCCTGAATCAGTTTTGAAACGAGTTATTAAAAGGTATGGATTCAGGAATGCTATGATCTGAATGTGTCCCCCCTAAATTCATATTTTGAAACCTTAACACCCAAAGATGATAATATTAGGAAGTGGAGCCCTTGGGAGGTGCTTAAATCATAAAGGTGGAACCATCAAGAATGGGATTAGTTCCTTTTAAAAGAGGGTCCAGTGAGACCCAGACTTTTCCACCATGTGAGAACACTTAGGAAGCATCAGCTATGAACCAGGAAGAAAGCTCTCAGCAGAAAATATGACCTCATCTGCTAATACCTTGATCTTGTACTTCCAGCCTCTAGAACTCTGAGAAGTAAATTTCTGTTGTTTATAGGCTACTCAGTCTGTGGCTCTTGGTTATAGTCTAAATGGACTAAAATAAGGAATATAAGAACAACTGGAGCTATTAACATAATCAACCTACCATATTCTATCGCAGAGCTGCTTTGAGAATGACACATTCCAATAAATATAAAATACAATGCTCAGAGCCTGATAGACAATAAGTTCTCAATAACTGTTAGCATTTATGAGTAGAGGCTACACATAACATTTCAAACTTCCTACCCAGTATAGCTGAATATAAGTTATGGAATTATTCCAATGTCTGACTGTCTATTTCTAGAGAAATTTTTTAAATGCTAGAGACTTTGGAAACTTCTCCAAGTTACTGAAAGTTCATTACTAATAACTGGGTTGACTTAGTGTGAACCTCTTGAATAACCATAACACTAATAATGAGGAAAACAGCACATAGAACATAACTTTCCCTAGAATCATATTAACAATGAAATAGACTCTTAGTTAAAAATTATGTTTTTTCATGTGAAGGTTATTTCTCTCCAATAAAGTTCAACCTTGAAAACCTTGAACTTGAACCCCAAGAAGTTAAAAAGTATGCAGAGGTTTCATATGGTCACAAAAGCAAATCATGGTATAATTGAAATTGTTAAGAGGAATAACAGGGTTGGAGATATGAGATAAGAATGCTATTCAATCAGGGCTAAAGGTGAAGATGAACATGTACCAGCTACAAAGATGAGTGAGAACAAGAAGGAAAGGCATCTTCTGATAGTCCTTCATGCCAGACTTAGGGGTGAGAAGAAATTTCCAGATCATCTCTACTGCTCAGTCTATAATAATGAGCTCTTCACCCTCAAGTGTAGTTCATCTTGGAGAACTTTGGTGCTGCAAATCTAATATTGTGCAGACCCACTGGCATCACCAAGATTCCAGAATTTGAGCTAGGTATCCAGGTCAGCTATGATGACAAGTTGAGAGAAACCCTCTCCCTGGAAACATAAAAAAGAGTAGCTGTCTTGACTTTCTTAGAATGGGGATAATCCCCCTAAAAATCAGCCATATTGCCCAAATAAAGAAGGGAAATTGCTGACCATAAACAAAGAAACAGGTTTGGTGAAAGCTGAATGTCTTTTCATTTGGTGTGGGTAGCCTCATCCCATAGAACTTCAAAAGTTACAACAGGCCCACAAGACAACTAACTACTTATTTCTCAAATGGTTAATAGATCTTAGGCTAACGTAGAGTATTGAGAGATGAGAGAGACAGTTTATAGGTGGAAAATAAGACTATTTGGTCAAATATAGCTAAATAATGCTAGAGCATGCTAAGCAAGTCCTACAAATACCAGAAACATGATTTTCTCTTCCTAATTTTAGGCTTGTTTCATCAGCTTCTATTTGTTAAATACCATTATTGTTGGAGGTGGGAACAGGGAGGAGAGTTTTGTTTGTCTTTGTGGTTTCTCTAGTTATGCTATTTCTGTTCTGATTCCTCTATCAGGATATTGATTCACGTGTCCATAAAAATACTCCTAGCTGACTGTTTTGTGCTCTGTGCTCACATACTTCCTTTTCTCTCAGTGGTCATATGAAATGTCAGTGAGGAGCCTCCATATTTCATTGTTTTTTGGTCACCTACTTACTAAGTTCTTTTTCTGTCTTTGGATTACAATCACATGCCATGGGAAAGATACTTGTCTTCAAGATTTCTGCAAAGCAATCCTCCCATGAAAACCAAGAAATAAATAACAAATATTTAACCCCATATAAATCATGTTTAATTGCTTCAAAAATGCACATATTGGAAGGTTGATGCCTAATGTTATAGCAGAAAGAGGGTTAGTTCTCCCAAACGTGAGTGTGAAGACAGTAACCTCTGAGGCAAGGTACAGAGCATGATCTATCCCCATGAGAGAACATTAACTATTGTTTAGAAATCAAGATCAATACCTTTTAGATATTGACATTAATACAACTACAGAATTGATAATTAAAACAAGTGTGCTCATTAGGGACCAGCTAACTTCCAGAGAGAAAGAGGGAGGGGCAGGAGAGAGGGAGAAATAGGGAGAGAGTAGGAGAGAGAAGAGGAGGAAAGAAGGAGAGTGGTTGAGAAGAAGAGAGGGGACGGAAGAGGGAAGAGGGACAAGAGTAAATATGAACAAAAACAAGAACTGGTGGTAGACCAGACCTAAATTCTAATCCCAGCTCTGGCACTTACTAGTTACATGCTCTTGGGAAATTTATCTCATATATCAGAGTCTCAGTTTCCTTACCTGTGAAAAGGGGATAATGGTATCTTCTTTCTGGACAAGAGATTGTTTTCTAAAGTTTATAATTAGTGGCCAATAACTATCTACTAAACTAGACAGGTTGCGGCTGAGAGTAGAAAAAGAAAGATGGGCTACTTAGCACGATCAGGGAGGAAGGAAAGGGGAGACCAGCACGGATTCTACTTACTTTGGATACTTATCCAGGAGCAACCGTGTTTCTCTCCTCTCGACACTTAATATTTTCACAATTGAGTCATAATTGTTCATAAACTAAGATGTAAAAATCCCATTGTTTCTTGGGGAAACAATGAGTGTAAAAATGTCTAAAATTATTATAGTAATGCTCTGAGTGATAAAAACCAGTTTCCACAGAGACATGACAGATTTTTCACAGAAACAACCAAAGCTCATGGTTTTTATTTCATACAAGTCATAAATGTGTGACTTTTATTACTCTGGAAGGGGACTGCTGCCTAATGGGACTGCTAACTGAACACTCTTTTTCCCAGAATGAAATTATTAACTCAGTATACTAGGGCCCAGGGTACTCTGAGTTAAAATGGTGGAGAAATGCTGCATTTTACCCATGTCAACTAGAACATGTTTTTTCAATGTTCATGGCAGAATCATTTTAGAATAAGAGTGACTATGGTCCAGCTCTCTCATTCTGCCAATGAGAGAATTGTTTCAAGCCTCCCACTTTAGTTAGTGACTTACTAAGAACTCACACAGCAAGAAAATAACACAGCCAAGAGGTGAACATAGGCCATGAGGTCAAAAACAACTACTTTATCTCCTAATCCTAACATATTTAGAACTTCAGTAAATATTTGTTGAATGAGTGAATACATCTGAACTCCTAGATTAGTGCACTTTCTACTCCACATAGCCACTGACCTCTTCTCTCTTATGGGTAACCTTTCCTCTATTCTATCCCACCCCCTAATAACTGCTCATTCTTCCTCCTTCCTTCCATACCTAACCCCTTCCTGAAAAAAAAGAAATTCAGTTACTGTCAATGTGCCATATTCTCTCATTCCCCTACGACACTGCCTGTGTTATGCCCACTATCTGGGTTGTCCTCTCTTGTCCCTCCACCTCTATTCGCCTAGCTAGTAGGGCCTATTAGACTTGGTTCAGGCATCATCATTCTTAAAGCCTTCCATAACCTTTCCAATCCCCTCCAGGCCAGGATAATGCTCTTTCTATGTGTTCTTATAGCATCCTTGAGTTACTTAGCAACTGTTATAGTCTGCTGCAGCCTTCTGTGTATTCACCTGTATCCCTCTCCAAACTGTAAGTCCCACAAGGACAGAAACCAGGTCTTACCTGCCATTGAAGTCCTAATGTGAGTGGAACCTACTATAAAGTGAGGGCTCAATAAGTATCTGACAAAAGAGTAGATGAATATGTTACCAATTAATTTCATACAACTCTTTACAACTCTGGTGGCCTGTATTATTCAAAACAAAAACAGAAATATTTCTTTTTGATATTTCCTATCATCTGAATTTGATTTATAAAAATGGAGGAATTAGGAAGTAAGGTTCAGACCTTCCCCTTCCCATTGATCTCCAGCAAAATACGAGTCCCTACTAAACATGGTGAGCACTTTGAGCACGCTTTTGACATCAGGTGGAAAGTAAATGAGCAGTTTATTCCCACTGTGGTCCAAATTCTCTTGGAAAATTAAAGGAAGAAAAGGTTCTGGGATCCTGGTTTTCCCAAGTGCCTAAAATTATCAAACCACATCCAAACTGGCAACTCCCCTGCAATGCCTTTCCTGGCCTGGTGTCTATCACCAGAACTTTGTAGCCCAGGGAGGCCGAGCTTTTTCACATGCCACTACTGCACCACCAACATCCTCACCAATACCATTTTGAGACACTTTTTATTAAATATCTAGACCAGTTTGCTAGGGCTTCCATAACAAAATACCACAAAGTGGGTGGCTGACACAACAGAAATTTGTTGTCTCACATTCCGAAATCCAAGGTGTCAGAAGGACTGACCCCTTTAGAAGGCTGTGAGGGAGAGTCGATTTCAGACCTCTTTCCATGCTCTGCAGATCTCTTTCTTCTCCTATGACTCTTCACATGGCATCTGCCCTCAATTTACCTCTCTGTCAATATTCCCCATTTTATAAGATTGCTAGTCATATTTGGCCTAGCCTATTGAGCTCATTTTAACTTGATGACCTCTGTAAAGACCCTATTTCCAAATAAGGCCACATTCTGAAGTTCTTGGCCTAGGACTTCAACAAATGTATCTTGAGGGGGACTCAATTCAGCCCATAACAGTATCCAAGGTCCTAGACAAAGGGGCTTTTCTGGGCTGATGGACAGTGTCTCATACTCTACTGAACATCTGAGGCATCCTCACATTAAATTTGATTTGCTGGTTTTCTTAGACACTATAACCTCTTTCTGGTACTCTTCCAGCACAAAGTGCTGGCTAGGATATGCCCTTCCTCATTCTTAGTTCTCTGTTTCCCCAAGTATCCCACTACTGTAGCTAATTCACTTAATTCAAAGAAAATTTTACCTCACTAGATCTGCTTTCTGATATGGAACCAAAAATGTTCCCAAAATATTAACAGAAAACCATAATTTGTTGAGCACTTAAAATGTTTCAACAAATGTGCCAAGTTCTTTACTGGCATTATCTGATTTTATCCACACAAAAACTATGAAGTAGATTTCATTTTAGCGATGAAGAAAGGCTAAAGGATTCCCTAAGGTTACCAGGTATAAAAGTGGCTAAGTTAGATTTTAAATCCAGGAACTTTGATTTCAGATGGAGAATGCTTAACCAACTCATCAGGCTATCCTACTTCGCTAGTGGGACCACTGCGTCTTTTCTTTGATGCTGCAGCTGAGAAAGGAACTAACTCAGAATAGGAAGTTCTAAGTCAGAACTGGTGAGATCTGGAAATGCCACATTCTTTCCCAGGCATCATTCTCGTCGTAAATAGAAGGTCCTTCACCATGATAGTCTTTCCTTCTGCCCAGCCTCTCCTCTCCAATAGGCTTGCAAAGAGTAACTAGTCTATTGGATGCTATGTGGTAGTCTGGATCATGCAAGCACATCTGTCTGTATGCTCCTAGGCAAATTTGAGAAAGTGGAATAAATACTATTTCGCAAATTCTCCTAAAGACACCCTACTATCTCCACTATGCCTACATTTCATGGTATATGTGCAAAGCATTTAGAAAAATCTTCTCATCATGCCCGTTATGCTCAAACATGCTTAGGAAGAAGAAAACTCCCAACCTTTATGAACTGTGATGGATGGTATCTTTAAAAGGTCCTTTTGTGGTATTTATCACCCTAAATGATAACAGGTTCATTTAAATTAGCTGTACAGCTTCTAAACAGTGGTGTCATGACTTGGAAGATCAATGGAGACAGCAACCTTCACTTTTGATCAGATTTTCTGTTAATGTACCAAATTCAATGACGATACTGAGCCTAACCCAGAGATCAAAACTGCAGAACTTTCTGTGAGCCTTTATTTATACAACTGCTTGTGATTCTTAATAAGTCCCAATAAACAGCACCATTCTCTATGCTGTGGGCCTCCATTAAAAATCAGGTCTCACATTTTGGAGATTAGTTTTGAACTCTCTTGCTATATTTCTGTAGTGACCACATCCCACCAAGGTCCTCTCCTTTGATCACGAGAAGTCTTTCTGAATGTACTTTGTTGGGCACAGATGTTGGAATAAAAGTTATGATTAACCTTACTGCATGCTTATTATATAATAGGAACTGTGCTAGGAGTTTTTATTCATTATCTCATTTATTCTTTAACAAGGTCAGTATCAGCATCATCCCTATTTTATAGGCAATTTGCCCACAGCACAAAACTAGAATATGGTAAAACCAGGATTTGAACTTTATCTGTATTAGTCTAAATCTCCTGTTTCTACCTCATATACTATATCCTACATGACTATAGATCATTTCTCAGATGGCAGAAGTACTCACAGGAGCTAGAAAACATAGCTAAGCTCAACATTACTAAGCCCTTTGTCTATAGCTGCTCTTACTCAAGAAACTAACCAGAAGTGTAGGGGAAGAAGGTAATCAGAAGAATTCCCGATTCTCATTATAAATTATAGCAGTTTTACAACTTCTTATTTTAACATCTCATATATCGTAATAACAGAGAGTGAAAATGGAATTTGCCTATTTATCATATTTGTTTTACTGAGAGGTAAACATTTTGTGTTATTTTTAAATACTCAAAAGGGAAATGCAAGTATTAACAAGAGAATGATAAAATTGGCATATTAAAAGTTTTTTTAAAGTCTCCATACAATGACTTCTAGCCATTCCAAAATTGCTTAATACCATTAGTAATGACCATTAAGAAATCATTTATGGATTTTTGTGAGTGTTCAGAGATACTAATGGGTTTTAGAATTACTTGAGACTCTTCCTGAGGTCAAAGGAAGAATATAAAGTATGAAGTGATAATAAAATGTATGAGGTGACTAATGGACAGGTTGTATATATATAATGGTTCCAGCAAAAAAACTATTCAATTTTTACAGCATACATTTAAACAAATGGAAATCTCACTGTCATAGCCTCTTGTCTTCACTCAAGAGCCAGGAAGGATGATAACACCATGTTTCTCCATTGTCCATATCAGGTTCTCCACAATTTTTCAACCATCAGGTCACTAGCCCCAACCACATCTGTACCCACTCCCACTCTCAGCTGCCCCAAATCTTATGAGAAGTAGTGGGAAAATAACGTCATATTGAATGAGGCACCAATAAAATGATTTGCTCTTACATAGCAAAATAAACAACTAATTCAAACAGATTTTACATGGCAGACATTAATACTGAAAACAGCCCCTCTTAACCCATCTAGAGATCAGGTATCTCTCCAAGCTTTTGTTATATATATGCTATATGTGTAAGCCAACAAAATGGCAGTAAATCAAATGAAAAAAAGAGGTGCATGATATCATAAAATTCTAAATTGAAAGAGGAAAATTCAGAGTAATATTTAATTTGAGGGTTTTAAATTACATAATAGCACTCTGATTTCCCCAATATAGAGATCAACACATAGAATAATGTTTCAGCAAAAATAAATATAGGCGAGATCATGTAATTATCTAAATAATGTAGAAAGTGTAATAGAAGAAATAGAATAATGGTTTTTAACATTTTAAAAGAATTTTGTCTGGAAATATCGGTGAGGCTAATGAAGAAAGCTAAATGAGACGTTTAATTATTGCTCAATAAAACCTTCCTGATTCTGGCTCTCAGTGAAATAGATCTTAATACCTAAGATTATCAAGTCAATCAGCTGTATTATTGAGTGACTCAATTATATACTGATTATTCTTCTGTGGCTTATATTGTACATAAAGTTTATATTAAGTATGCTTGACCTACTATGTACCTCTTACATACTCTTATTGTATTTAAAGAATGTCTTTGTTTGAAAAGGGTATAATTGGTGTTTTCCAAATATAAAATTTCTTTTTCAGATATATCAGGCTTCATAACTACAACATCCCTACAGTGAAATTAAGCTTGCTTTCAGGTTAATATTGAGTAGAGAACCTTGAAAATGAATAGGTTTTCTCAAGAGCAAAATAATTCAACAAGAATTATTTTGTATAGTGGGCAACAGAGTAAGCACACTGGGGATATTAAATAATATGTAATAATAAAGTATACCTTGCAAACATTTTGACTGCTGTACCTTATCTTTAAATATTAAACTGTGGTCCTATTTTTAATCTAAAGAATTCATATCTGCAATATATAATTTTATATTTTGTTTGGAAAAGAAAATTTGAACAAGAAAAAGAATTTTTAGTACTGAGAAGGGAAAAGTAAAGCTACTTGTGAACTGGAGAGCAACAGATAAAAAAACTTTCAAGGGAATACTGCACAGAACTATATTAGTATTTAACCATGATCTCACTGCATGACTATATAGTTATCTACCTCATCATATTTTGATTAGTTCTTTATGATATGAAAATAGTTAGGGAAGCTTTTAAAAAACATACATAGAATCACTTTCCTGTGTCATCGCTACTCACTCACATGTGTGGTTTGTGTTGCATTTAACAGTTTAAAATCTGTGTGTTCCCTCTTCCACATGATTAACAAATATGTGAGATAAGCTCTAGGGATGCAGGTCAAAGTCTCCCACCACTTGCTTCCCTGTGAGAAACACACATCTAAATTCTTATCTGTCCTCACTTCTCACCCTCTACCTCTCTCCCTACAGAGCTTTCATTAACACGAAAGAACATTCTGTGGGAAAGTTTTGTAGAAAATCTAAGTTATTTAAAATACACCAAATGAAACAGAATAATTCATGTTGGTGGGCGTCTCTGTCTTTCTAACATTAGCTAATAAACTACCTTTTTCTGGTATTGTAAAACATAGTGAAATAAGCTAAAACAGTGTATTTTAGAGATAACTAAAGTACAGAAGAGAAATATATAATTACATTCAACACACTGTAGACACACAGCTCCCCCACAACAAGAAATGCTATTTTGATAATATCTTTACTAAGGGTTTCAACTCCAAGGAAAAGGAAAATCTGCAAATAACTAATTGAACTGAGTCTATTAAATGCCAAGTAAACACATGTTCAGTAGATAAATGTTATGAGAAAAATGAAAGATATAAGATAGAGTGCCTTATCTTTAAAATATAAAATATTTAAAATTCAGTTGAAGACACTATACATTTTAATAGTATATACATATATATAAGTAAATATGCATATATTTTTCTGACAGAAGACTGCAGCAAGAATGCTGAAATTTACAAAATTCATTTAAGAAATAAGCTATCACCTTTTTTTGGGCTAGTCCAGATAAGCTTTACAGATACCTGGGCCTTGAAGTACAGATAGAATTGTAATAGTTAGGAAAGGCCTTGTGGTGAGAAATACCCTAAAGAGAAAAAAAAATGAAAGTAATTCACAATGGTCACCCAAATTCTGGTGGCTTCACATTCATTATTCTTCCACCTTTCTACTTGACTGTCCAAGGCTACATTAACCCCTCAGAGATATTAAACACTGAAAAAATTACGATGTCATTTCCATCTATGTCATTTCCAAATATACATACAACATTTAAAATATACAGAAGAGAGAGCCTTTACAGTGAGTCAAAAGAAGTAAAAATACTTATTTGATTTATTGGGAATAATAAAATCTATTGGGTGAGGTGTTGCTGGTTCCTCTACTTTGCTAATAAATACAGTTTAAAAGATTGTGCTTATCCTGCCACTGGAAAAAATAATGGCTGGCACAATTAGCCAATTATATCTTCCAAAGTTTTCTAAGAATAAGGTTAGACTCACAGTTTCTCAGCCTAAGCACTATAGGTATTTGGGGACAGATAATTCTTTGTTGTAGTGACTGCCCTGTACATTGTAGGATATTGAGCAGCATCCCTGAGGCCTCTACCTAGCAGATGGCGGTAGCAGCTCTAATAACCAAAAACGTCTCCAGATATTGCCAAATCTCCTCTGGAGGCAAAATTATTCCTTGAGAGCCACCAAGTTAAAGGAGGGCATTAAAACTAGTGAATTAACAGGAAAGCTCATTAACTTACCCCTTGAAAAGTTTTTAAAAATTAAGCTATATTTGCACTATTATACTGATTGATTATTTAGGAATGAAGACACTTCTTATGTATATTGTCTATTTAAAGCCAGTATTGGGTTAAAAGATGGGTGGGTAGATAACTATACAAAAGTGGAAAGATTAACATACATCAGGAAACCATTAAAGGCTATTTATTCACAGGTAACATGGAAACATTATGTTATCTGCACCTGTGAGAAATACTAGACACAGAACTATGAAGCCCTTTAGAAAATTCTCACTTTCTTTGAGACTTGTGGCTTCCTTGAGCTTCAAAAGCCAACAAAGGCAGAACTAGTCCCGCTTGTAAAGAAGTTTGTTTATTCTGCTTATCTTCAATCAAAGCTAACAATCTTAATGGTTTTAAAGATCTTAATGTTTCACAGCATTGGGAAGGCCTACGTTTCAGATAGAGGTATCTATCCATAAATGAGCACGTCTTCTTGAAAGTCTTGACATACAGTCAAAACTAACTTAAAAGCATTTAGACTTAACTATTTCTAAACAATGAGGAAAGGGCAAACAAAATGGTGAGTTGGTTACCTTTCTTTTTTTCTGTTAAGATAGAAAGTAGAATTTAAAAATGAAAAGGAAGGATGAGCAAAAACTAAGTCTCATTTCATCACCATAATTTCCCTGCTACTACTTTGAGAAAAACTCTGAATAACATTATTTATGATCCTAGACTTTGAAGCAATTTGAATGTAAGTACCATGTTAATTTTATCTTTATATTTCCAGCTCATAAAACATGCCTGATATAGGTTTATGAAGTGAGTCAATAAAATGGAAGAAAAAAAGAATTTAGAATTAGAAACTTTGAAACTTGTAGTATAAAGTTAGTTATAAAATAATTTAAAATCTGAACTCCCTGTTACTATTTTCATTCATATAGATTGTCAACCTCTCATTTAAAAACTTTTATCTTTTTACATGATGAAATTTATATAGTACTGAATTATGCAATACTTACATAATTTCACAGGATCCCCAAAACAACCATATGGTAAACACCACTATTCCTCTTTTACAGAAAAAAAAAAAAAACATAATGAGTTCAAAAGGGTTAAGGAATGCCCACAGATACAGTAATAAAACAGGACTCAACACAAGCTTCAATCCTAAAGCCACCCTGAGTATACACTATCTCAAGTGATGTCAGTGAAGAATAACATTTAGCTTGTTGCAGTGCTTCAATTGCATGTTGTGGTTAAAAAGCTTGCAGTAGGGTTAGACTCTCAGCCCCACAAATTACTAGTTGCGGGATCTTGAGCAAGTTATTTCAGCTCTCTGAATCTGTCCCTTTATCTGAAGAACTGAGCCGATAATATCTAGCACATAGATTTGATATAAAAATTAAATGAGATAATGCATGTAGCCCCATCAGTAGTAATCACTGTTATTGTTTATCCTCAATATAAAGAATTCTATGTCATAGTGGCTAATGTTTATGTGGCATTCTGAGGATATTCAGATTGTTTACAGCAATACCAGCACTTTCTGGTTTTCAGAATTTCTTTCTTGTCACTACATCCTTTTATAAACATACCCCTTAAAAGTGGAATTGTTTGATTACTCAAAATTTGGGTAGATTACATATTAAGGTATATGTGAGGTTCTGGGTCTGGGAGAGGAGAATTTGATGGGAAAATATAAAAGAAAGCCTTCTAGTTAAAGAATTCACTAGGAAGAATTTTGAAAGTTCAGTTTCACAGTTGTGAAATTTTGAAAGTTCAGTTCCACATTTGTTTGACCAGAAATAAAGAGTGCTTGAATGCTTATTTTGAGATTGGCTTTCACTAATAAATGCTCTTGCTTGTTTCAACTTGACACCAACTCACGAGGCAGGCTTTATTATCACTATCTTCATTATATACAGATGGGGGAACAGTCACTAAAAGGTTAAATAACTGAACTAACTTAACCCAGCTAGTAAGTAACAGAGATGTTTTCAATCCAGATCTGCTTCCAGAGTCCATGTATTGCCCCCTGCACAATACAGCCTCTCTCCAAAATGTCCTGTCACTAATCAATCACACATACACAAGAAGTCTACAGAATGGTGCAAAGCACTTCTGTACTTTTGCCATCAAGTCTCCCGTCAGTTTGTAGAGAAGTCTGTCATAGATGATGTTGATATCCTGCTCCAAATTCCCTTGGCTCCCAAATTTAGTTGTAGCTACAATAAAATTCATGATAATGGACAATTTCTCACCTGGATTTCTCCTGACACTGCCTGGATTCTTCAGGGACTATGGAAGCAGGACCTACCAAAGACAGGCACAATCTAGAAGTGTAGGAAAATTAAGGACCCTAGAGGCAACCTTCAACCAAGAGAAAACAGAAATTGATAAATAAATGCCTAGCCACTCCACCTGATTCACTCTCTCAGAGGACCCTTAGTGGAACTGAGTCTAGCTGACTGACAGTGGTAACTTGTTAATTAAAGCACCTTGTATTGGCTCTTCCCCTCTCTTAAGATCACTTTTCACACTCCTTAACTTGTGTTTTCTGGGCTCACCTTTTAAATAAAGTACCTGCACCCATGGCCTTGTGTCAATGTCTGTTTTGGGGCCACTCACATCAAGACAACATCAGCTGGCATCTGAAAGTTTCCTGCTCTCTCCAATCCCACAATCCCCTTGACCCAGCTCCATCTACTTCAGACTGGCAAGAACGGGGCATCATGGGAGAAGCAGAAGTGGCATAAGGAAGGGCTTCAGTAGGAGACTGTGATCCTTTGTATTTTTCAATCAGGAACGAAAACCCTCCTCGCCGATGCTGACCATTCTCATGATACTGCTTCAGTGTGTTATGATGTTGAACAAGTTTCTATCTCTTTATTCTTACTAAGGATTTCCTATGAAGAGCAGAGTAGAAATAGAGAAGAGGTAAGAAGAGAAGAAAATGCTATATCAACAGACAAGGATTCCAAAAGTCAAAAAGAGTTATTAATGTGTCTAAATAGATTGTCATGAATGTGCTTTGTCGTTAGGAAGCTGAATGTTCCTACTAAGTGATATCCTTATGAGAGATAATGATTTAATGGAAAGAATCTACATGAATCTGAAGGCGTACAGATGTGTTTGAATGCCGGCTTTACCACAAAGCATGTGATATTAAGTAAATTAACTTCTTAAAGCCTTATTTTTTTGTACATATACAATGGTTTGGAAATATTTACCTTCCAAAATTGTTAAAGATTTAGATGAGATAATGTATATGCAAATTGCTGGCAGATGTTTAATAAATGTAAGTTTCCTTTCCTTGTCTATCCATGCCCCATCCAAACCCACCACCCCACAGAGAAAATACCATGGAAAATTTTCTTTCTTTTTTTTTTTTATTTGTTACTTTTTTACTATTTTAAAAATTGTGGTAAAATATATACAGCATCAAATTTACCAGTTTAGCCATTCCTAAGTATACAACTCTGTAGCATTAAGCCCATTCACATATTGTACAACCATTGCCACTATCCATTTCTAGAACTTTATCATTATCCCAAGCAATAAACTCAATACCCACTAAACAATAACTCCTCATACCCACCTCCCCCTCTGTTTTTTGATAGATTTTTTGTGCTCAACAAACACGTAATAAATGAATTAAACACAAATAAACAAATAACTTCAGGTACCTAAAATTCTTAACCCAGGCCCCGGATGTGGTTCTGAGGATTGCTTTCAGTTTATGTGAACTCTAACTGGAAAAACACATTTAAGGACATTAGAAAAACATATTGAAAGGTTGTCGTATAAAACTGAGAAATATTTTCATTACAATTTTTGCCTTGGTTAAAGAAAAACAATATAGCCATGCAAACCTTGCTTGTGTCCGATCTCCAATTAGCTTCCTAAAGCCCAGGAGTTTGTGCTCCTTTCTTTTCTCTACTCAGTGACATCAAGAGATCGTATTTGTCTCTTTCAGCTATGTGGCTCAATGTCTACAATGACCCAAAGTATGTCTCTGTTTACCTTGAGAGAATGTCTGAGATATTGTTTGTGCATCTCTAGATACTGGTCAAAAATGCCACCCTAGACCCATGATCACCTTAAAAATTTTCTTAATGACCCTCAATCTTATACCTGTTGGGCTCTCTGCTGCTCTGTTTTATTAACCTCCTGGAAATTCTTTTCAATTTTTATGCTAAAAAATTTGACTTAATATTCATTTCTTTGGTGGCCATTATGTGCCATATTATACAAGTTAACTAAAGAAAATTAAGGAAGTCAGAAATGATGAAAATAAATGTCAGATACTAAAACTACAACATGCTCTCATTAATATAAGATGTAAGAAGTCAATTTAAGACAAATGAGTAACAGCTTATAATATGTGCCATTGGTCATAGCAAGGTAAATAGATAAGCTTCCCTATCCCTATAAAAATGGACTAGTTTTCAAAAAACTGTTTTAAAAAAGCAGCAGCAGTGAAACACATAAACCATCATTTGTCTCTGATTCTTAATTATGTGGCCCATAGCTAAGTGATGTGGACCCTCAGAGAATCAGCTAAAGCATGTTTTGTACATGAATGTGCTTTCTCACATCTTGAATAACAGCAGAACGATCTAGCTTCAAATGAGAGGAGCATGTGTGTATGTGACCAACTGCTCTCCCAGATCCTGAGTCTCTTTTAACTCTTAAAGCTTCAGCCTTCTCAGGGTAGGAGTTCCACTTAAGATCTGGAAAGCTGGAGAGAAGATGCCTACCTACAGTTACATCTACTCCAGAGCCAGAGAAAGCACAGAGAGATGGGGTGGCCTGGCACTCAGCATGCACCAAAACTTGTGTCATATACAGCAGTAGCCTTTCTTCTTTTTGGTGACTGGGAATTGTGGATAGTGGACAGGCCTCAGCTCTCATGCTAAGTTGACCAATGCAATATCTACGTATGTAGACTGGGAATCAGAAAAGTAAAGAACTTGCAGCAGGATAATACTCCCACACCTCCAAATCTTCAATAACTGACTTCTTACTCTGCTTATTCTTGGATGTTTCTTATTATTTATTACTCAGAGCTTCTAGTTTTTCTCTTTAGTTTCTATTCCTAGGAAGCAGTGTTTTATAGAGCTAACAGCATTTGTTAACTAGAAATGTAACATCTGTATTTGAATACTTACTCTGACAATAACTACACAACCTCTCTGTGCTTCAGTTTCCTCACCTACAGAATTAAGATCGATAATAATACTAATATGATAGAATTTTTCTTAGTATTAAATAAAGGTTTAAAACTGTGGTGTAAACCATTTTACCCAGTACAAGTATATAATAATTCTCTCCCAGAAATTAACATTTTTAGAAAGGAGGCTATGGTTTACCAGGTTCTTTGATGTGGCCCTGGGCTTTCTATAGCACTATCACCTTAATAAATACTGTACGACGGTGCCGAAGATGATGGTCCATTATCATAGGTTACATTCTGTTGAGTAAAATGATTTGGGTGCTTACTAAAACTTCTACATTATGTCTGTTTTGTCCCATTAATCCATGTAAAAATCAAAATAGTATACAAGGTCACAGAACCATTTTTTTCTACTTCAATGAAAATAGTCAGTGTAAGTAACTCCTGTGACAGCTGAGAAGTATTTTCATGAATATGTAGTATTTTCAGTGCACCTTCCCCTACAAGCCATAGAGTGGTGAAAAAGATTCACTGAGCAACTTCAAACAGCACAGAATTAAACCTTTACTAAAGTACCCCACAAGCACTGAGAACCAGTGACAGAACTACTATCGTAAAATACAGAGAATCATAACACATTCAGGCTAGAAGAGAAGAGCCTTCATGATTGGGTATCCTTTGGATTCTTAGGTCACAGATGATAAAGCTGAGAACCAGAGATCAAACTGTAGTGGAATTGATTTCCCATTAATAAAGCTGAGGACCCCAAACCACAGTAAAGCAGAGATCTAAATCCAAATCTAAATCGAGATGAAGCAAAGATCTAAAAGGGGAATTATGCCCATACGAATACATAAAATCTAGCAACTGGCCTGGATTCCCACTATCTAATCCTTCTCACCCATTACTGGTGCTTCAAAGTATTTAAATGCTGAAATGCATCACATATACTGTAAACAATATATGACATGTTTTGTATAAGTTATATGTGTAGAATATAAATAATGTAGACTCTGCAGTTAATAGAAGAATCACGAAGTATATCTAAGGCAATAGGCATGAGACTCTGAGTTGCTGTGAATTAGGCTGTGAGAGAGAACACAGTGCCTGGATCATCTACCTCCTTCAATTCTGGAACTTAAAGTATAGAGGACAAAAGTTTGCTGTTTGATGCAGGTTCCTCTTTAGCCTTTGTTCAAGGCAGTAAAGATAGGAATAGAGTGTGCATTCCTTCTCATTGCACTATGAATCTGAGCGTCATTAACTCATACACTGATATGAGAAACATGACTGTGAAATTTACGTATAAAGAGTCTGCATATTCCTAGACTCCCTCTCCCTCCCTCTGTAGTACTGTTTTCAACATAAGAGCTGAAATAACAGAGGGGGTAGGGAGTCTTTAGAAAAACTATTTGACAATCAACACTGGTAAGTTTTCCTTGTAAGTAAGGAAGTCCTGAAGCTGAACTATCAAGTAGGTAAAATTTTTCTATTACACCTTTTCACCCCTCTCTCAATCTTTGGTTCCTGATTTCCTTTTCTTCCCTCCCTCCTGAACTCTTTATTCCATTTTTATGCAGTCCAGGCTATTAGATTATATAAAAGAAAATTAGACTCCTCCTTAATTATTATGCCCCTCAGGATATCTGCTTTTTAAATGATGACTCCCTACAAGAGGTCTCAAAAGCCAATCAAATGAATTTTAGACAATCTGATTAATGGATAGGAGGTCCCTTTCAGGCAGTATGGAGTGGGGGGCTTTCCTACACTCCCTAATCAAAATCACATGTGAAAAGCAGCTGCCTCTGTGTTCACTTCCCAATTTTCAGGGCTTATTTTAAAATAAAATGATCCTTTATAATATTAGCACTGACTCCATCAAAATGAAAGAAGATACTGAAGACAGTGCATAGGTCATGGTGCCATTTATGCTCTGAACCAGTTAGGCCTCATGAGACCAAAGAGCTAAACTAAGGGAAAGAATAAGTAAACCTCACCCTCATCTGCTCCTTCCTACCTTGGGTCTTTCGCACATGCTTTCCTTTGCTCTTCTGAATGCTCTCCCTCTGTTCCTACCTTTGCCTGGTTGATTCCTACTTATCTTTCAGTGCTAAGGTCATGCTGAGTCAGGGAAGGGTTCCCAAATACCCAGAATAAATCATCTCCTCCCACTCTAAATTGCTCTGTTCTATCACTCTATTATAAATATATGTGATCAAATGAATTGACTAGCTCCAGGCATCTTCATTCATAATAGTCACTTGAGGGGGATCATTAACTCAGAACTTTAGAAGAACAATACTCTTGGGAATAACAGTACCTAGACCATGAGCAGTAACTACATGAAGTTTATAATAAATCAATATACACAAGAACTCAAAGTTCCAAGCAATGGCTTAGCAACAAACTTTTGGAACTTAGCCAACTTCTAAGCTGATACACATTGGTGTATTTTCCTATTTTGGTATGAAAGTCGGTATATTCTAAAAATCTTATAATGTAGAAATACAAATAAAAATTTTCTCCAAGAATATAAACCTACCATAAATGCCATCTTCTAGCAGAGTGGGCCATAACTAAGTATTACAAATACATCAGAAGTACCTGTGTAGCATGTGATGATGTGCTTCCCATATTCCCCTTCAGAAACTCAGGATTTATCTCCCCAGGTGCTGAGAGTTCTGCTTGAAAATGGCCCTCTGCTGTCAGCCTTCTTGCTGTATAATCTTAGCTAAAAAAAACAGCATCACCTAATATTACCATTACCTTGAGGTGAAGTTTCTATCAAATGTCCCCATTCCATCTCAATCATTGCAGGGATATAAAAGCCCAACCACCTTGCCCCAACTCTAAAGTGTCATCCTAGCTCCCAGCTCCCCAAGCAGTCTACTGAGGGCTTCAATGGAACTGCATCCCTTCTCAACTTCTCTGTCTGCCCAACCGTGCTTCTTTCCCCTTCCTTCCAGTGCTATTTGTCTCTAGAATGTAGTTTCCTGGTACATGTCTTTCACATTAATCTCCATCACAGAATCTGATTCTAGGGGGACCCAACCTGCAACAACTTGGAAGTAAAGGCCTTCAACAATACAATTGAATTGGTGTCTACAGAAAAATGGTTGAAAATGAAGGACTTGTTAAAGGGACCTCAGCAGATCCTTTATGTCCAAGGGCTTTTGTTTACATAGATAGGAAGGTGAGTCAATTTGTGTGAGGGGTAGTTCCTAGGAGGCCTCCTCTTAGTATGCAAACACATTTACTTTAATAATCATCTGGTTGCTAACCATTCCATAGGTGAAAGCTGTGCTGTCATGAGCTATGAGGCCCCTGGGCCATGTTCATCTTGATGATCTCACCTGGAGCAGTGATCCTTTCCTTCGAGCCACCATTGGAAATTGGACTTTTGCTTTCTATTCAGCTTCTGCCCCTGTAGGTCATCCAGTATTTCCTGGGAGGAAAAGGGTAAGTAGCAACCATTTATTGAGCCAGTTCACTATTCTATTTGTCTACTTCTCTCACAAGCTGAGAGTAGAGGAGTAATCCATTTGGTTTATTTTTCTTTTCATTTAGAAGAATCAAAGATATTGGCTTAGTAATATAGTGTGCTTTAGCCTCTTATACTAGTGTAATAAGGCAGTTATTTTTAGACTAGAGCAGGCCTCAGAACATTCTACCAGTACAGTACAAATTTATATAGAAGATATAAATTTAAGTACATTTGCTCCCAATATCCATTTGGCCATAGAATTTAATTTGTTAGTTGTTCGTTCGTTCATTCATTCATTTATTCATTCATGTATCCATTCATTTGGCATCTATTCAGTATTCTACCATTAAGTACATGTTTTAATCTTCCAGAGAAGTGAATACTACACTCAATGCTTACCTGCTGGCCCTCACTCAAATGCGGTGTCCCTGTTATCATCAATTACATTTTTGAGCTCTCACTTTGAGTTTTTCACAAAAGCTGCCATAATTATACAACTCATCTATCATCATTCCACCAAAACCTTTGCCACCAAGTTTACCAGTACTCAGGTATTAAGTCTGATTTCCCTTCCATCTTACAAAAATTTTCTTAGTTGGACTTTCTAGTTCATTTTTTCTGGCATCTTTGGACCTATTCCTTCTTTCCTCTTGCCTTCTTGTCTTTGCAAATTCCACTTCCATTCCATCTCTGGACACTACTAGTGTATTTCCTCCAGAAAATATTCTTAAAAATAAAACTAAAATCATATCAAATGCTCTTAATAGGCACTCAAGATTAAGAGAGAAAAGGAAAATAAGGGAAAATATTGATTTGGGCTTAGTGAAAATGGGAAAAGACTTTAGTTTGAGCTAAAGCATAAAGGAGAATGAGAGGGAAAAAAAGGGTGGCAGTGTTACAATACATTGGAAAGAAATTGTATAAGTAATACTTGATCAAGATATTTAAAAATAATTTTAAAACTAATAATCTGTAACACTGTATAATTGCTTATTTAGTCTTCTTTATTAATAAAGATCATTTCAGTTCATTTACATGAAAAGAAAATACCAAATAAAAATAAACCTTAGCAACATGTCATTCTCTCCAGTCTTCTCATAATGTGTGTCAGGTACCTAAGAGCTCTATATACAGTCTGACAGGAAGTTGGTACTCTTACTCCCCCACTGGAAGATAAACTAAACTGAGGCTAAGTAAGATATGGCAATTTGCTCAAAAGTAAAGTCAAAGGATTTGGATTCAGGATTTCTGCCCCACAGTGTGCCCTCTTAATTATGACATCACACTGTCCCATTTGATGTAAGGTCTAGAGCCTTGGATAATATGTCTGGCCAAGTATAGAAACCAATCAGAGCTTGTGGGTTTGGACTTTCAAAGTGAACTCAAGCCTTTGGCATTTTCATTCTCTTTGTGGTAGACAAAATGCAAACTTCTATTTGAAAAGGGGAAAAGAAAGTGGTCTAAATGGCTTCAAGGTTTTTGAACATCAAATAGTTCTTACCAAAGAACAGTACAATCACTGAAGTGTATCCGAATAAAAAATACATGGATTTGACAGAAATCTGATTCACGAAATACCCAGAGCCATTTCGTGGTTATCATGGTTCCAAGTTAAATAGAAAGCTCAGTCTTGCCTTCTTCTCCCCAATAATTAATTTCTGACTGGGTATTCCTGCTCTTCCAAGGGCATGCCAGTGGACACACACTGGGGATCTTCACCATTCAGGAAATGATGTTGGCAAGTCCGAGAGTTTTGGCAGGGTGGGTGGCTTGGGAGCAGGCCTGGCCGGAGCTGCCTCCTTTCATATGGCCCAAGTCAGCAGCAGCAAATGGAGGCACTTTCAGTTTGGAAGTTTCACAATCGGTGAATTTCTTTTCCATGTCCTTCAAAGTCTGCGGATGGAGGGATGGGCAAGTAAGCGCGCCTGCAACTTGGTAGTATGGGCAGCTAAGATCAAAGCGAGGGAAATTGTACAAATTGCCCACTTGAATACTAAAGAAGCAATGAAAGCCAAGCCAACTCAACCAAACATTGCTTTTTTACTTTGAATTCTTTATTTTTCTGATCCAGAAGTCTATGTTCTAAATGGCTGGTTAGCAAAGCAGCAGAAGTGGCTCACAGTCAAGATTATGAGATTGCTACCAGAAAACCTGACTTAGAAAAAAGAGAGAGAGAGAGAAAGAGACTTAGGTTCTTATTTTGTTGCCAATGAAGATAATAAGCTGGCATAATTCAAATAATCATGTCGAGCAAATCTAAGCTGTAATAACTTACAAGAGCACTGAGTTAGAAGAAGAAATGAACTAGAGCCAGGATACAGCTGGAGAAAGAAAATCTTGCAGAACACATTTCTTATCTGAAAAATGAAAGAGTTGGACTACCTTCCCCACTGTGCCTTCCCTTTCCATGACCCTATTTTGTGTTAAATGCGTGTGTGGAGCTGAATAGATCACTTTATCTTGAGTCTATGGGCTTTCAGTAATGAGTCACTGAAAACATCCATGAAGGATCTTACATGATGTTTGTTAAAGCTCTGATCATGTTGAACATTCCAGAGCCCAATACTGACAAGTGAGATAAACTGAACCTGACCTAGCTCTAACATTGGTTAGCTATGTGAAATTGGGCAAGCCAACTACCTTCACTTCCTCATCTGAAAAATGAGACTAATCTTTATAAATCTAATATTTGATTCCCAAATAGTCACTACTTGTTATTTTAGGGACCCTTTTAAGGAGACCCTTAATGATGTTAAATATAATTTTAATTATTTTAATATTTCTTGAGCTAAAATAATGTTAAGTAGGTTCCAGTATCTTTAACACCCAAAAACCTATAAAATATGAAAGCATCTTTAATTCCATTGTCTTTAACATAGAAATAATGTGGACTTAAAGAATCCAAGAGTCAGTGCCCAGGGGAAAAATATCTCAGTCATAAACAAATATCTAAATGTGACAAATCCCTTCATTGATAGAAAAATTTAGTTATACTGGTTACCTGGCATTGTTAATTAATTAAAAGGAAAATGAGATCAAAGATATTGCTGATGGAGAATGAAATCAGGCAACAACATACCTGAGGACTCTCACCTTGCCAAACTCTGTCATCAGTTCTTATTTGTTTCTCATTCTGAAAGCACTATCTATTCATTTGAAGCATCAGCATGTTTCCTATGAGTCCAGATTCATCTTATCAAACTGAAAAACACCCCCTTGCTCTGTAAGCTGAATAGCAACTATAATTTCCTAGTGACTGAAAAGTCACTATGTTGAGGAGGTCAGGAACATTTTGTTTTATATTTTGTTTGATATTTCACATGACTTGCCTGCATATTCTTGGGTTCCCTTGCTTAGGAAATTTGGTGATTCTGATTTATTGTTTTTAAGGTCCTCTCTCGAGAATTTAGTTTACTTAAAACCCTAGGTATTTAGAAATGGAAATGGAACATGTCACTAACCACACACACACACACACACATATATATATATATACATTCCACTTCAATCCACAAATTACAAATACTTCTCCTACATGACCAAATTATCATATCCTTTATTCTTAAGTAGAAATATTCCATATTTATGTGATTAAAAGGACCCTGAAAATTGAGGCAAATGTTGACTAGTTTGGACAATAATTGTTCAGAGACTAAATGATTTATATAATCCCATGTATATTGTAATATAATTTGAGGACAAGGTCAGGTTTTTTATATTTTATCCGGCCTGTTCCTTCTTCCAACCACCATGCATCCAAATATCTCTAAACACATACACAAACTCAAACACTATTAGCTTTATAAATCTATTGAGTGAATAACTAAATTGGCAGTTTACTTCCACTTCATTTATGGTGAAAACAGTCTGTGTAAATTGTGCCTTTGCTCAAACACTCTCATGCCATCCCGTACCACTCAGAGGAAAAGTTAGAGTCTATGATCTGCTAAAACCCTTTCCAGTTTAGTTCTTTCACCTCTTTGCCTTCTACTGTTCTGGGCCACTCCATTTCAGCTATATCATCCATACTTCCATTTCAAACCTTTGCAACTGCTGTTCCCTCAGCCTGGAAACTTTCAGACTTGGGTATTCTAGTGCCTGGTTCTTATTCTTTTTCCTTCTTTAACTTTCACTCAAATGTCACCTTCTCAGAAAGGCCTTTTTTTCTCCATTTTTCCTAAAATTTCAACCTCCTCCCACTTTGATTTTCTCTTTGACACTAATCCCTATCTCCTTCCTTCCTTCCTTCCTTCCTTCCTTCCTTCCTTCCTTCCTTCCTTCCTTCCTTCCTTCCTTCCTTCTCTCTCTCTCTCTCTCTCTCTCTCTCTCTCTCTCTCTCTCTCTCTCTCTCTCTCTCTTTTATTGAATGTGTCCCCAACTAGAATGTAAAATCCACAAAAGCATGGATTTGTATGTTTACTCTTTCAAAACTCATTTGGCATTTAATAAATATTACTTAACAAATGCATTTCTGGAAATTCATAATTATAGTCTAAAAACAGCATTAACGTGAACTCATGCTGATTAGGTGGTATAACTGTCCTTGTATCATTACATTTTGGGGTAGAATTTCCTCATTTCTTCCTCCCAATATCAATCTCAGTAAGTTTTCTCTTCTCACTTTTAAATCCATGTTGGTATCTCTTTGATAATCTTCATCAGAATCAACCTAGACCTTTGTTGAAAATGCAGATTCCTGGCCACTGAGCGATGTCGAAACCTCTGGGGAGAAAAAGGACCTTTGCAACCTATATTTTTAATAACCACTCCAGGTAATCCTAATGCACACTTAAGTGTGAGAACCACTGACAGAAATATTCTGTGGCCCATTTACTTCTTAATGTCTTTCTTCTGATGTACTAAGGTATACATATTCATGTCTGTCATTACCAGGGACCATATCTGTATGATTTTCCTTAAATTGTTCTAAGTCTAAGTACAGACACCTAGATGCTTAACCAATTATTTGATGTTTTTGGGTAGAGAGGATGAGAATAACAACAACCATTATAATAAAATTTATTTTTATCCTAAACTACTTCCTTTTACTAAGTAGGATTTTGAGATTTAATATCTTTTAAGTTTGTTGTGTGAGTGATAAAGGCATTTTCTCCTTTTCACATATGTATATATGTCAAAGCTCTGAATATTTTAAGGATTGTTTAGGTTGAACAAGTCAGCTGCTTCTCTTATAAAGTAACCTATGTCAGATAAAATCTTCAATTAACATTCAAAGATCAAATAAATCTTATAAATACATCTTTCATCACTCGATCCATTGAAATTATTGAGAAATGTCACTATGACTTATTTGCATTCCCAGGAGAATTTATCTACATAGCTATATGCCTCCAATGATCAGGAAAAGAAAACCATAGACTTCTTAAAAACCTTTATAAAACCTGGCTACAAACTGACCTAAGATTTTTACAGTGAGTGGGAGGTTTAACAAGGCAATAGGGAAATAAAACTTGTTTGTTTGTTTATCTAACCAGCACACAAATTTTTCAAACAATTTAGGTTTGGCATCACCCACAATGCATCTGGCCAAACACTTTTTCCCTTAATTTTTATAACCAAAGAAATTTTCAGGGAAATTTAATCCACATGTTTCTGATTCACTCCATATCCAGTAATGCTTCAGGAAAGGGTATTTGATTTCAAGAACTTTGGAAAAGATTCCATCATTAGCAGTTTCTAAGACTGAAGGTAAGTCAGTATAAATAACACGGTAGTTTGGGCACAGAAAGATTCACCCAGTTGCAATTGGACAGACAATCTCAAGGGGCCAAAGTTTTCTTCAAGGTTCTGGGAAGTTGAAGTAGACTATTTTGACTTCAGATTCCCAGTCTGCTCAAATCAGAATTAGTTTACCAGCAGTAGCTCCTTTCTCATAGACACTCCACTCCAGCAAGTTGTATATTTTATATTTATTGTGTACATAACATGTGCCAGGTACTGTTGCTATATGAAAAAGAAATACAGGAAGAAGACAGTGTTGACCTTAAAGAACTTCCTGTTTGTGCGAGTATAAACCCAGTTAGATAATAGCAATATTCTATCTTAAAACTTTAACACAGACTGTCTAGTTCTCTATGTAGCCTACATCAGCAGACTCATTCAAACCCTAATAAACATTCACACAGATATACTCAAAAGACTGTAATCTTAGATGTCATCATAACTAAGATCTTATTCTATCCAATTTAACCAACATTTATTTTTTATCCTGCATGGCACATGAAGCATTTTAAACATAGTACATGTTTAAAATATATAATAATAATAATAATAACAATGTGAACAAATAATATATAATTTATTTTCTTGCATGTTTTATAGGTTAATCTATAAACTAAAAAGAATAAGATTGAAACTTATGACACTCGAGACTGGAGAACTAAGCTGAAAAAGCAATGAGCACCTTTTTTAATGTTAGACCTCAAACTAAATTCCGGGCAATTTACAAAGAGGGTACCATGGCCATGCCATTACTACATTTGACACAGCAAGAGTTACTGCAATAGAAGTAGTGATTAGTGGCTACATTCAACATAATCAAAGAATAGAGTCCACCACAGCACCAATAGCACATCAATTCACAGTCATTCAGACAGATCACAGTACCTTAGACAAGAACCTAATTGTACAGATCCTCTTAATAAAATGTTGGTCTATATACTTTTTTAATTGATTAGTTGGTCTAAAATAGCATTTGTTTTATACATTTAAACTTTTGACTCACTCTTTAATTTATATATTTTATATTTTACTCGAATGCATTTCTAAAACAAAACCATTTGATTTACTCTGCAGATTGAGTCACATTATATTTTTCAAAAATGGCCTCAACAATAGCCCTCATCCTGCATGCTTTCCTACAATGTGATCTTGTCACATTCCCATCAAGAACTAGAATCCATTTCTCTTACTCCCTTAAATCTGGGAGGCCTTGTGACTGCTCTGAGCAACAGAAGGACTGAACTGTCACTACACTAGTTCCAGGTATATCTGTTTACTGGTCTGGCAGTTTCTCAGTGCTTCCTCTTAGAAGCCAGCCATCATGCAAGACATGTGATTACCTCAGGACAACAGCGCTGTGAGAAGCTCAAGCCATGTAGAAGGGCCTTGGAGGATGAGACACCATATAAAGAAAGACAGGCCAAGGAATGCCAAGGCATTTGATATATGAATGAAGAAGTCATCTTGGAAGTAGATCCTCCAGCCCCAGCTGCCCCAGCTAATATCACAAGATTGAGAGGCAAACCATCAGCCAAGTCATTCCAAGTACCTCACTTCCAAAACCATAAGTAAAATAAAATTGTTGTTTTATGCAGTAAGGGGGTGTGAGGGGGATGTTATGAAGCAATAGATAACTGAAACTCAGATTATTAGGGAGCTTCCTGCTCTCTACCCAAACCTATACTAATATGTGAAAAGGAAGATCTAAGAGATTTAGAAGACAAGTCAGTGCACTCAAGAAGTTGCTATCCAGTGAGTGCCAAAAAGTATATTACTACAGAAGAATGACCAACAACAAATCAACTACAGATAATAAATTATTAATGACAAGAGAATCATAACTTTTAAAAGCAAAGAGAAAATTAGTGCTCTGATTCATGCACGGAAGCCAGAGGTTTCTCAAAGGTAAAGTGCATCTTCAAACAATAATAGTTTAAAATTATTAAAAAGAAGGGAGGAAGGTCTTTTGTAATAAAAATAATATGAACAAAAGTAATATGGAGAAATTAAAATAAATAAATAAATGAATGAATAAATAAAATGTAGAAAATAAACCAAAAGAAAGAAAGAAGGGAGGAAGAGAAACTAAAAAGTATCAAGGAAAGAGAAAGGGAGATTAAGAGGAACTTAGATAACTATAGATAAATTGGTTTTACTAAAATAAAGGGACAGTTGGAGTTGGGAAAGTATATTTTGACACAAAAAGCTTATATTTGAGGTAGAGGAATAAACACAAATACTTGTACAAACATACATACACACACTCCAACCTAAGAAGCTAGAAAACCACACATATTTTGTTATAAAACCTAAGGCATCACATCACTAATTTGGATGTGGGTTTGATTTCACAAATTAAAGACATTAAAAAAAACAAATAAGTAAATAGATAGATGTCACATTCAGCTTTACCCAAACAATCACACTTGTGCATATCACCACTAAGAGTGCCAACTAAGTCAAATGTCACTGGCTGGCAATCAGCCCTGAGAAACATTGACCACTAACAAGCTTACTGGATCTGGCTGTATTTGGGAATCTAAGAAGCAGATTGGCATATCTGGCAGGCTCCCTTGTCCTGCTGATACTCCCAAGGGATTCTTTAGTTGAACTGATGTTGGCAAATTGAGAAATACTGCAGTCACTGGACTTCTCTAACTCTAGAACGGACCTTACAGATTATCTAGTTCAACTACCTTCTGCAAGCCGAAACCTATGGTATACAGATTCTGCCTGCTTAGTGGCAGGTCTTGAACTCAGCGTTCTGATAGTCAATTTGAAACTTTTCCTCAGAAGAATCCTGATATCTACCATGAGGATTCTGTCAACCTGTCTAGGAGGAAGCATGAGACAGTGAAAAGAACATTAGCGTGGAGTCCAAACACCTGGGTTAATTCTGTTACTCTCTGTGAGATACTGAGCAAGTAAATTATTTTCTCTAAGTATCAATGTTCTCTTCTAAGAATGGCTATCCATGCATTCAGGCACTGTTCTAGGATCTTATGTAAATATGATATAAAAATAATAATAAAGTGATATGATCTGACTTCCACATTTAAGGATTACTCTAGCTGCTATTACTCTAGTCTGGAAACAGACTCTAAAGGGGCAAGAGTGGCAGCAGGGACACGAGTTAAGTTAGGGCTGACTGCAATTATCCAATGGGAGCTGAGTAAGGCTTGGACTGGCATGATGATGGAGGAAGCAGAGGAAAGTGGTTTAATTCTGAACATATTTTCAATATAAAGCCAACAAGATTTCCTGAGGGACTCAATATAATGGGGGGAGAAGAGTTAAAGAGACCCCAAAGTTTGAGACCTGAGCAACTAGAAAGATGCAATTATCACCAACTGAGATGAAAAAGGTTCTAGATGAAAGAGGTGTGGGGGCAACAAGTAGAGATAATTTTTAAGATGCTTTGAAATTAGAATGTCTAAATGACAGCTCAGTAGAGATGTTGAGTGAGATTTGAATATACAGTTTAGAGTTTTCCCTGGCTGAGGATGTTAAATGTGAATTGTCAACATATAGACAGAAGAAACTATTTGTTTACTGCAATTGTATTGTGTAGTACTTACAGAGGGAGAGATAAGCCTTGTCTAAACAACATTTTCTAAGGAGCACAAAGTACCTGGTTTTGTTACATTCTACATTAAAAAATCTTGCCTTAAGAAGTGAAGAATAATCTATCAGTTAGCCAACTGTAATAATAGTTGCAGGGATCCTTCAGTTTTAGACTTAATGAAAGATAACCACGGCAAAAAATAATTAACTTTAAATGACTAAAAGTACACTACATACTAAATACTATATTCATCTTACTAAAATGTTGATTCAAGTATAGCTTCAAAGTGAATTTCCTGCTATTTAAAATGGGTTTCTGATGTCAGTTTCTACTTCCTCCTTATAACACTTGTAAAACCTTTTTCCAGTTATGCCTATGAAGGTGAGTTACAACATACATTTTTCCATGTATTTTCCAGTTTCTGCAAATCTACTTCTTCATCTCCCTGATCTTCTTCCTTATTAATCTGCACTGGAAACTGTCTTTGTCATATGTCACTCTAGCTATTCAAATATTTCTTAATTCTCATTTGGGTGTTGGACTCAAATTTACTCTTTTACACCAAGTCACAGGGTTATCGAGGAGCTTTCTTTCTCCTTAGGGTCTCCTGCAAATACTAATAGCCTGGCTGAGACTAAAGCTCTATCTGCGTTTCTGTGATCCAGGCACTCCATGTACTGCTGCTCCTCTGCTTTTGATTAACTTGATTTTATTTTTTATATCCTGCCTCCTTCCACAAAGATTATAAGGTTGATTTCAATTATTAATATAATTTGAAAGGATATCACATAAATGCATGCCACATAACAGAGATTTCCAAGTGGTACACCACGAATGGTTTGGGGTGTGCAAACATACTGAACTCCTGGCAATCATGAAAGCCAGGTGAGACTGCATGACCTAACTCTGGGCTGGCTGCCTCTGGTCACAAGCAGCTTCCTCTCTCTTCCTCAGCATGCCATGCAAATATAAGCCTTTGTGTTCTGTGTCTGAACTGATAAAGGTTTAGAAACATAGAAAAGTTGCTAGAAACAATAAGAGTCCTAGTGGCAAAAGCAAATAAGAAACCAGAATAAAATTATTTTTAAAAAATTATAGGAGAGAAATTATAATTTTCTCTGAGATATCTGAGAATAATTTTTCCAGTACTCTCCTTTTATGTAGTAGATAACATCTTTAACAATGCAGCTATTGTAGACATGATGATGAATCTGGTGAAACACTATCAATAAAATCAGTTTTATGATTTCAAACAATATAATATTAGTGCTCTACTCCTTGTGGTATTGCTGATCTAAGAGCAAAATGGGGAATTTCTTGAAGAATTCATGTCCTTTAGATAATTTTTCATAAATATAAATTTTCTTTTTTGAATAATAGTTGGTCATCACATAGTTCAAAAACATACCCCAGAGGAAACAGTGCAAATATCCTGTTACATATTTAAAACCAACTAAGCAGAAAGTAAGGTTAATATTTTCTTATGAAAAAAAATATAATCAAGACATGCATCTGACTGAAGGGCCACCTCATTTGGATGGCCAAGAAAGTACTTACATACAGGGCCAAGATTTTCCTCTGATAAAAGAACTAGTTTCAAGCTACAGATGAATGAACGGAAGATCAAAGCCTCAAACTTCTAGATCTATATAGCATTTAATAAAAATTATAATAGGAAATTTGGAGGTAGAAATTGCCAATCATCTCTCAGAACAACAGAAAATCAATTATAATGATTCATTACAAAATGTCTAATTTTGAAAAATATAGTAAACATATGTAGTTTTTGAGATGTTAAACTCTTGGGGTAAATAAATGATTTGTTTTGCTGTATTGAACTATTGAATATAAATGATTAAATATGACTTGACATCTTTCAGAGTTGGGTAATTTAGATATCAGATCACTGATCTTAAACTATCCTTTATGGCAATAATATATACTAAGGTTAACTGAATATAGGGATATTCCTAGGGCACTATAATAAAATCCAATCATCAGTAATTACTCAAAATAACTAGCATTGTTGAGTGCTTACAATGTGCCAGACTCTGTTCTAATTGCTTTACATTTATTAACTCATTCAATCCTCAATAGTCTTTGAAGTTAATATATTAGTGTCCCCATGTTACACATAAAAAAAACTCAGGTATTGTGAGATTATTTCATTTGCTTAAGGTCACATAATTAGACAGCAGAGGAACTGGGATTCTAGACATGACAGTCTGACCCTAGAGCTCATATTTTCATTATTATTTTATACTCCCTCTCAGTATAGAGAACTATCATCACCAGTAAATACCTGTCCAATCTAATCTAAGCAGCATCGTATCATTAACCTACAATTTCAAAGGCAAAATGAGTAAAAAATAATCACTGAAAACTATCATCATTTTTGCCTTCTCTGTAGTCACTCCTGTGTTGTCCAAAAACTATAGTGGTTTTTGTTTTCTTTTATTTCATTCTTGTTTTGTTTTGTTTGATAAGAAAGTGCAATTTTCTGATTGAGATCTAACCTAGTTTTTTTCTTAATATGGTAAAATCTGAATATCAGGGCATTTCCATATAACACCATTGAATTTTCATTGAATAAAGAAACTCCAAATGATTAATGTTTAATCAAATTTCATTCTAAAAATTATGCAAGCTATACTTTGAAAAGTAAAGTCTGCAAGAAAGCTTTTAGTAAACCCATGTGATACTGTGGAAACTGTCTGGTTGCTCAGGATTTTAAGTCTTTCTCACGTTTGAGCAAAAAGAAAAGAGTGTCCTTGAATTAACTATTCTTGCTGTCAAGGAACCTTGTTGTTTTCTAAAAATTACACTTAAAATTAAAACACTTTAAATAGAAAATTCTTACTTAATAAGGTATCAATGATTGGTGAAGAATTCTGTCCCCTACCCATTCGTTTCTATTCTTTTTACCAAAAAATAGACAATAACTGAGGTGGAAGAGAAATAAATCACTAACAAATGGCACTAAAAACTGGTTTCCTGACATGGCAGAAAAGAGTTTTATTGACTGCTTAGAGACACCGAAGAGAGGGTCATTTCTCTATATGTAAAAATTTTTTTCTTAATGAAAGAATCATGTTATAGTAGAAGCATATTTTTATGAGAACCCTTGCAGCAAAGAATTATTGTACTTTCCCCTTTTCAAACACTTTTCTAAAGTTTGGTCTTCTCTTTTGACTCCTATTCTAGCTCTGCACATTTCTGTTAGCTTTTATCATGGAAGTGACTCTAATCTGCAAAAATAGATTGGCAAAGATACAGAGAAAAAAGAAGTATCAGATAAATTATCACAGATATTTGCTTTATATCATGAAAAGTTAAGTCCAGATTCAGTCTCAGAAGAAAAGGAGCTAGAGAGCTGAAGATTTCATTAAGAGGTATCAACTGTATTTACTAGGAGAGGGGACAACTAATTCACAAATTAAGAGTTTTATTTCTTTCATATTAACTTAAAACCTGCTACTTCAATTGTTATCTTGTTTTACACATTTTTACTGGGTCCAAGGGATAAAACAATCCATTTTAATTAGGCTCTGCCCTCAAATTGTTCACAATTTAGTAGACAAATATACACATATGTATATATAAATTTTAATTTCATAGTCATTTCTTTCCCCCACCTCTTTGCATAGAATTGTACAAAACTGAACACAGTTCAGCAGTAGAAAGCTTAATCTTGCCAATTTGAGATATTTCAAGTTTAAAACTTAGGATGATTATTGTTAACAAGTCAGTTAATTCCAAAGTCTCACACTCACTTGTCTTTCTCTTTTTCTTGGTGGTGTGTGGTTTTGGAGGAGGCTCAGAACACTGTTGTATTCTGGAATTTGGCAGGCAGAGGGAGTGGGCACATGTCCAGTCCATAGTAATCATGTGACTTCTCTGCTGAGGTTTAATATGTCCTGCCTGGTCTTGGCCTCTAGCCATTGAACCCACTGTTTCTAGAAGCTGCTGATACTCATAGCATCCAGTATGCAGGGTCAGATAGTCTGTATTCTACTAAACCTCTTCTGAGCCATCTGCCACTTTTCTCTCTCATGACCATGGGAAAATGTTGAATGTTCTCCCAGACAACTAGAATTCAGAGGCTTGTTTCAGGTCTGCTCTCTGTAATTGCCTGTCTTTTTGCTCTGCTATTCCAACCTCTGCTCTATCCTGTCTGTGGGATCTCTAAAAGGTGAATAGCATTTCCAGTGGTATTCCTATAATTTGAGACACAAATCTCTGCTCTCAGGTCCCCAAAATCTATCTATGGTTTCTCTCAACACAGACTTGGATTGAGGGAGAATTTGGAAGGATCCCCTCACCTACTCCCAAATCTTCTTTTTATGTCTCCTTCTTGTGAAGTTTCTCTCCCCCACCTCTCTGTATGTAGCAAAATCATTTTTTACATCAACAGATATTCACCCACACTTTGGTAAATAACATAAAAGTCTGAAATCTCTAGACTTTTGAAATTCAAAGCAGAGCAATGCTCCTTTCTATCTTTCTTCAATTTCTACAGTAACATCCCATCCTGAGGACAATGTATGTAGTAAGTACCTAGTGATAGGACTTTTAGAGCAAAAAAATGCACAGTAAAGAATCTAGTACTCTGTTATGTGTATACAATTAGTTTCTCTGCTATGTCACCAGCTGCATTTATTATATGACTTACCTTCTTCCAGCTAACATGTGTTATCTGTAATGCAAAGATCAAACAGATTGTTTAAAAATGTAACAAGAAGTTAAAAAAGCCTCTTCTACTCACATTCCAAAGAGAGCTGCTATGCTATACAAGTAGGATTTATAAAGATGGTGATAAAGAATCACTTTGTGACTTTCCCATTAACCTTCACATTAACCTTGTAAAATAAATTGATGAGTCTAAGACAAGCAAGTAAAAATCAGAAATTTCTTTCATTGGAGAGAACTGTTGATGTGCTATGAGACCCATCAGAGTAAGACTACTTCAGAAAGATTCAAGAATACTTGCACAGTTTAAGGAATATAATAGACTATATACCTGAGAGATTTAAAGTACAAGAAGCAGCAGAGTAGAGGGATATGCTTTGGGAAATTAAATAAGTATATTTCCTATGGACTATATGTATATGTGAAGACAAAAATTTCACTTTGCAAAAGATACTCTTAAGAAAATGAAAAGACCAACTACACACTGGATAAAATATTGAAAGTATTTATAAATCATATATCCAAGAAATGGCTTGTATCCAAAATATATAAGGAACTTTCAAGTACTGAAAAAAAAATAGTCCAATTTTAAAAATGGACAAAAGACTTGAACAAATAATTTACCAAAAAAAATACAGGAAAGAAAATAAATGAAAAAAATACTCAACATTATTAATATCAATAGCATTTTTCACAGAACTAGAACAAATAATGCAAAAATTTATATGGAACCATAAAAGACCCTGAGTAGCCACAGCAATCTTGAGAAAGAAGAATGAAGTTGGAGGTATCACATCACTTGATATCAAATTATTCTACAAAGTTATAGTAATCAAAACAGCATAATACTGGCAAAAATAAAAAAGAAAAAGAAAAGAAACCCCAGACATATAGATCAATGAAACAGAATAGAGAACCCAGAAATAAATCCACGCCTATACAGTCATTTAATCTCTGACAAAGGAGGAAAAAGTATACAATGGGACAAAGACAGTCTCTTCAATAAATGGTCTTGGGAAAACTGGTCAGATACATGTGAAAAAAAAATGTAACTGGACTCCCTTCTTACACTGTATACAATAAACTCAAAATGGATTAAAGATTTAAATGTAAGACCCAAAACAATAAAACTCCTAGAAGAAAATATAAGCAGTAAACTCTCTGACACTGCTCTTAATATTTTTTTCTGATATATCTTGTAGTGCAAGAGAAACAAAAGAAAAAATAAACAAATTGGATAACATCGAACTAAAAATCTTTGCACAGCAAAGGAAAATATCAACAAAATGAAAAGACAACCTACTGGTGTGAGAAGATATTTGCCTGTGATACATCTGATAAGGGGTTAATACCCAAAATTTATAAATAACTCATACACTCAACACCAAAACAAACAATTCAATTAAAAAATGGGCAAAAGACTTAATGGCCAATAGATATATAAAAAGATGTTCAACATCACTAATCATCAGAGAAATGCAAATTAAAACCACAATGATATATCAACTCATACATGTTGGGAATGGTTATCATTAACATATCAAAAACAAAAAACTTTAGCAAGGATATGATGAAAAGGGAACCCTGGTGTACTGTTGATGGGATTGCAAACTGGTACAGCCACTATGGAAAACAGTTTGCAGGTTCTTCAAAAAATTAAAAATAAAACTACCTTATGACCCAGCAAAGTTGTTTGGATAACTTTGGTTGTTTATCCAAAGTAAACCAAAATACTAATTCAAAAAGATATATGCACCGCTATGCTCACTGCAGCACTATTTACAACAGCCAAGATATGGAAGCAACCTAAGTGTCCATCAATAGATATTGGATAAAGAAGTATGGTACATATATATAATAGAATATTATTCAACTACAAAAAATAAAATCTTAAAATTTGCAATGACATAGAAGAACCTAGAGGGTATTATGCAAAGTAAAATAAGTCATACAGAGAAAGACAAATACCATATAATTTCACTTACATGTGTAATCTAAAGAACAAAGTAAATGACCAAATAAAACAAAAACAGACTCATAGATAAAGCTGGTGATTGCTAGATGTGAGGGGGTTGGGGGACTAGGTGAAAAGGTGAAGAGATTAAGAACTACAAATTTGTAGTTACAAAATAGTTGTGGGGATGTGAAATACAGCTTAATAAATACAGTCAATAACATTGTGATAACTATGTATAGTGCCAGGTGGGTACTAGAGTAATTGGGGGAATCATTTTGTAAATTATATAAATGTTTTACCACTGTGTTATATATCTGAAATTAATGTAAAATAACATTAAATGTCAACTCTAATTGAAAAAAAAATCTTTTTTGCTCTGCAAAACTCCTAATGTTCCAATTCAACAAGCAAGCTACTTATTTACAAATGTCATAAAACCAAATTAAGTTTTAATAAAAGAGTTTCATAATATTAAAACTAAAAAATCTATCACAAAGAAAAAAAGTTACACTTTATACATGACCCAACAATCCCATTCCTCACTATTTCTCCTGGAATGATGAAATGTATATTCTCACAAAAGCCTATATATCAATGTTTATTGCAACTCTATTAATAATTGATAAAAACTGTAAGCAAATAAAATGTCCTTCAATGGATAAATACCCTGTGGCACATCCATACAAAAGAATATGCTCATCAATAAAAGAGAATGAACTATTACTGATATATACAACTTAGATGAATCTCTTGCTATACCAAGTGAAAAGAGACAATCCGAAAAGGTTGCACATTGGAACATTTACAGAATATTCCTGAAAAGATAAAATTATAATTATGGAGAACACATCAGTGGTTGCCAGGGGTCAGGGTGGGGTGAAAATGTGAATATGGAGAGATATATAGTACAAGGGAGTTTAGGGGGCAAGGGAACTATTCTGTATCCTGATTATGGTGGTGGTTACAGGAATTTATCCCTATGTTAAAATTCACAGAATTGCACACCAAAAAAAAAGGGGTCAATTTTACTCTGTTAATTCAAAAATTAATATAAAATAAAGAGAAGGAGAAGTAGTTGGGAAATGTCTTATTCCCTCCCTTTACTTTCTGGTAACAGACAACTGTTTGCCAACAACTGCTAGTAAGGCTAGATTGTTCTACCAGACATGCATTAAATTGTCTAGCCAAGATGGGCTTTTTCATCACACAGCACTTACTGAAGGTGTTCTCCAAGAATTACAAAAGAACTTCCAAAAAAATTTGACAGAATAAGAACTGAAAAAGAAAGAAAGAAAGAAAAAGGAAGAATAAAAAAGACAGAAGAGAAAAGAAAAGAGAAAAAAAAGACAAAAGAAAAGAAAAAAGGTTCTGCTATTCTTGGCAAGCTAAGTTGCCAAACCAAATCTTGTCAATTACAAGATAACATTTTCGGGGACTGGGACAATTTCTCTTTGTATCAAGGGAATGGGCACTTACCTATTGCTGCTTTAAATACGTCAAACTGACTTATTTCTGTTGGGAAATAAAAACCTCAATTTATTGCTCAATTCTAAATTCAAAGTTAACTACCATTATAAAGACTGCAAAACTGGGCCATTTTTTAGATACATCATGATCATGATCATATTAAGGGCAAATTTGGAAAAAAAAATGCATAGAAAATCTATTTTTCGGTCATGCATGTGGGCTGATACAAATATACATAAAGTCTCGATGAAGATGTAAATATATATGTTAATTTGAGTTTAAAATGAAAACTCCTTACAACCCTAAGAAAAGTGTAAAGTCTATTAAAAATAAAAAATAATGAAATGAAATCAAGAACAAGACTATTTCTTAAAACACAGGTGGAAAACACCAACCCTCACAAAATCAGGGTCTTTACAAGTGGTTTGGCTTCAAGAAAATATTGTCAGTGAGTAGGTCAAAGAGTGGAGAACCTCATCCAGCCTAAGTGGTTCTTTCTCATTACAAATCTACTGTAATCTCATTTCAGTAAATATTTATAGTATAATTTGCATTCACTAAAGCAAATAAAACATTCCAAGTTTGAATGTTTCTGCTTTGCTGACAGAGATACAAAAGTGAAGACATTCTGATAACAGAACAACCAAGCATGACAGAATATTCAGAAGCCTATTATTTTACAACTAGGGTGTTTCACAATGATGATGCCTGAGAACATGGTATTTATACTAAGCAGGTATTTGGTTACCTAGTTAAGATTAAGCAATCTCAACACACACTGATAAGTTTTTTAAAGTGCTGCCTCAGTGGTTCGAAGGAACAAATCAGAGTATTTATATATGTATGTATCTGATGTATGTGCTTATTTATCTACAGATGGAAGATTTTCTTCCTAATGGTATGAGATGGGCAAAGGAGGGGACTGCTGCTCTCCTCCTTGGCAGGAAGTGATAGAACCGGCATGGCCATTTATACCTTTCAGGGAAGGGGAACCAATTTGTTCCAAACCCTTGTAACTGAGCTCTCCTATCCTATGCAAATTCACTGCCAGATCCCACATGTAGGCAAAAGTTCTTCCCACAAACACACCTACTTCCTCTTAATCCCTGATTTATCTACATTTTTTAGATAAATGTTATTGATTAGATCTTTAAAAATACATAACAATAACATACCTGGTAAAAATACTTAATAAAATTAGTTAACAAAGTCCAAAATCAACAGCACTGAACATAAGATGCCAGAAAATTTTCTTTCTCTCTTCCACTGCCTCACATTCCAAGTTTTCTAATGTTGAAGTAGGAACAGGGAAAATTCTTTCCCTGTGGGAAATTTGTCTCCTTATTCTCAGGCCCTTACCAAGCAGGCTCTCTGTGCGCCTTATGCACTTAAAATAACAATCCCTGTTTACTACACACCAGCCTGTACTAAGTACCTTAGACATGCTTCTTTGATCTGTAGAACAGCCTCGAGGCATAGCTTTCACTAACATCCTTCCATGCATAAATAAGTTGAGGCTCAGGGAAGCTGCACAACTGATCATGGTGTGTCCAACCATTAAGAACTCAGTGGGGATTCTGGCTGAGGTCTGTGTGACACCACACTGCTTTAGGCCCATGGGACTCCCATAGACAAGGTGACCATATGTCCCGATTTGCTCTGGACAGTCCAGATGTATGTCAGTTCTTCCAACATCTTATCTGATTTGGCATTTTTCTGACTTTTTTTACTTTCAAAAGGATTCTAGTTTCTGTAAGAGATGGGATGGCCCTGCCTTGGGAACACTGACTGATATTAAAAAGGTAAAAAACATACATCTTGGTTTCTTCCTTTCTTTCCACAACTTTGCCCTTGATTTTTTTTTTCTTCTCAGGTGAGACCTACAGCCTCTCTTGAGGCCTCCCTTCCAGGCTGTTCCTCTGACAGTTTTTCTCTGTTAGAATTTTATAATGAAGTTGAGATAGGCCCACCAAGAGACCTAACTGAAGAGTGCTATTGTTGGGTATTAACAAAAGAAAGAATATTTAATGAGAGCTTCCCAAATCATGTCCCCACAAGTTTATTTTGACAGGAATTAAAAAGGAAAATTGAACTAACATTTATGGAATGCCCATAATGCAGCAAGCAGTATGCCAAGACTTCTACAGGACCAAATTTCTCTTTTGCCAATGAGAAAACTGAGATTGAAAAAAATTAAGTAACTTTCCCAGGGCAAATAGGATCCTAAATAGGATATGGGTCTGACTCATATGCCTGACTTTTCTTTCAACATGCTTCCTTCTACATAAATGTAAATATAACACTTTCATGCATTAATATAAAAATGTTGCTGACTAGATTAAGTAAGATCTACATGTTCCATATTTACATAATTTGTATTTTACCAAGGTATTTTTTTTTTTTACCTATATGCTGTTTTCTGTATCACAAAGCCATGTGTTGACATGAGATGAACTGGTGGTAACCAGACCTATATTTATCCCTCCTTTTGTTTCCTATGTAGAATTACCAGTGATGTATATGCCTTTGTGATCAGCTTTGGCTGCTTTGGTTGAGATTGGGGCTCTCTAATGAGGATAGAAAATTCTCTGAATTTGTACATTTTTAAAATGAAGTTATAAAGAATGAACAAAGTAAAGTTTCCCTTTAAAATGTGACACTACCAATATTTACTCGCCACATCCCTACAATTAAACATTTGGGGTTGAAACCATTTCTTGAATGGTTTCTTTCAAATATACATTTTACTTTTAAAAGTCCATGATTAGGGTTAGGGTTAGGGTTAGGGGATAAAGTTAGGGGTTAGAGGTTAGGGGTTAGGGTTAGCATTAGGGTTAGGGTAAAAATTAAATTAAATTAAATTAAAAGTCCATGAACGAAAGCTTTCAGCTTGCTTTATATACTAAAAGAGCCTACAAAAAGCACTGAGCTGAATGAAGTAAAGTATAAGACAGGTCATATTCCCATCGATTGCCCAAATCGCTCTGTGATGGCTCAAATGCAGCCTGGGCTACATTTCTTCACAGTTTACTGTTGCCAGCCTTGAGGCTGATTGTGGGCCCCTGCCAGAAACAGAAGGCATTTTTGTCTTCTTATATTCTGTTTGAGGACACAACTCCCATGTGAATTTAGTGGTAGCCCTCAATACAACCCCCTCCATTCTTCCCAACCTTCCATATATACAAAGGTTCTGCTTTGTGGTCCTTGTGGCACTTTTTGTGAAACTGGGGACACTCCAACTAGTGACTCAGAATGTCTCAGTAGCCAAAACCAGGACAGAGAACCTCTGGCCCAGCTGTAGAAACAGGCTGCCATTAGTCAGGTTACCCCCTGGAATCTATCCTTTACTCCCAGATAAATGGAAAGGAAATATAAATATCTTACACTGGGGAGTGTGACCAAGGAAAATTCTGAAGTAGACGAAGTCTCGCTCTGGAACTCCTTCCACAGCAGAATTTCAATCAATCCCCATGATACCAGGCTGGAAATAGAACTTGGAAGGAGTATATTGTAGCAGATAAAGCACTGGTCAGAAGACTGAGCTTTAGTCTTAGCTCTGCCACTACCTTGCTCTGTGACATTGGGAAAACCACTGACTCTCAGATGTTCCACAGCTTCATTGTCAAACTAGGTGGACCCTATGCTTTCTGAGTTTCCTCTAGCTCAGGAATTATAGGATTATCTGTTTTTTGGTTTTTTTTTTCTGATTAATTAGTCCTTGCTACTATATCACCAAGACAGGAATAAGTATTGTGTGGCTTTCTTCACCCTTCCATCACTTCTAGTGGCCTATTTCCCATCCCTGATCACAAGTAAACACTAAGCACAGTGTTGCTGTGTCTGTCCCCCATAAGATGGAGAGCTCCTTGAGAACAACGTGTGCCTTATTCATTTCTACATTCCCTTTGATAAAACATGATGTCTGACTTAGATTAGTTACTCAGCAAAAAAGGTTCACCTGCATCTTGGCTAGCCAATGGCTGTAACCAAAGACCATTTAAGAGGGTAGGATGGCACAACTGATTGTCAACAGGAAAGCAGACATATAGAATAGAAAGTAGCCTGTATTACCTTTCAAATCTTATCCAGTGTTACCTTTAAGGACTTTTATTCATCACATAACAGTCTAATCAATGTAATCATAGGGCTATTTCTTTCTAATTTCCTCAACACACTGTATGTGTGTGTGTCTGTGTATGTACATGTTTGTGCATATGGCGAGACACAGAGAGAAAGAATGCACTTCCCCTAATTTTTTAACATTTCAATTTGGAAATACTTTTCTTGCTATGCCATTCACACAGGTTTTACATCACCCCTCAAAAAAATAAAAATGAAACTGGCTACGGACTCTGTTCTTCATTCCCTAGACCTCTCTATTTTTTACTACTGTAGTGTATAAAATTTTAAAATTAAGCTCATTAAACTCAAATTGCAAAGGCTAAGACTTTGGAAAGCAAGAAAAAAGTGTTGAATCAATAATATGGTGGGTCACTAAATAATATTTTGTTCAAATCTGATTACCATTGCCCAGGCTCCTTATGAGTAAACTGTGACAGTCAACATACCAGATTCCCCAAATTAAACATACTTCTCTATAATTAAATATCACAACTTCATTGTTCCGATAACAAAATTGAAATATTTTCCACCATCATGATATCCTCAGCAGATAATGTCATTGGAATAGAATGATGTTACCACATGATAATAGGCTCTCGACGCCAACGTCAAGTTATACTGTTTATTTTCAAAGCAGATCATTACATTGACTTTTTTCCATTACCAAGTGATTGATGCAGCTTTAAAGGTGACCAACAAAAATTTCATCAAAAAAAAATGATCTAACGATGGGGTTATGTGCTGAATGATTCAAATACCAAGGGAGATGCCACATATAGCAGCTCAGAATCCATTTAAAAATTAACCTTTGCCAAACCTTCAGCAGCACTTTGCTCTGCAAGATGAGAGCAGCTGTCAGAAGTCCCAAAGTGCCTCAAAACACAATAAAACCCTGTGTTGACATAGTCCATTTCTCAATAACTATGGAATTCTAGAATAGAACACCTGCCAACAGAGGAACCTGGGTTGCAGCTAACAGATATGAGCCAACTCATCTTGACAAGCAGCCTGAAGAAAGGTGGCTCTACAAATACCTGGCCCTGCAAACAGGCTCTCACCACAAACCAAAGTAAAACCTTCCCACACACCTCCAAGACCACAGCCATTTCAGCCACTTGGGGATACAGCTCTATCAGTGAGGCCATCTTCAAATACTAGGGATGAACAATGAGTATCTTTCTTTGAGACTCAAAGCACCTACACAAACGCCTTTCAGCGGGAACATGCTCAGTACAAATGACTGTATTATCACATTTCATCTCTCTCCTCTGGAGGAAGGCAAAGGGACTATCTCTAAAACAAAAACACTAGGTGATTTGACTTGGACGGGTTGACTTTCAAAATCAGAAATGGTGTTGAAAAAATATACCAGATTCTGTACACTTTTCACTTTAACAAATTTCGTGAGAAAGGCACTGTGCTAATGGCTGCTGGAGGCAGAAAAAGAAAATGACAACAAAAAAAAGGTCTACTCTCCCCAGATCAGGCAGCCTCCTCACTGGTATTTATTTTCTCTGCATGAAGTCATTTGAGCTGGGTGGATTCCAGTTGAGAGTCAGTGCTTGCTGCTTGCATGAGATGTGTGCCATGCACAATATTTTTGATGATGATTTTAATTGGTGCTGAATACAACTTATTTTTAATTCTAGAGAATTATACATGTGTTAGGGATGCCTGAGGCTACAAGGGCCTTAGTTATATTATACAGATTAAAAAGGACAGATTTCTAGACTGGACAATTCAATAGGCTGGCACTAGCTGATTATTTTCAAATATGGTAGCCACAGTGTCTAAAAGGAAGTGTTAGTAAAAGAAAAAATTTTCAATGATAGCTTATTTACGAGAGAAAACACAGTAATCCAGAGACCCTCAAACATATTCCAACACAGCATTTCTCAGTCACATATTATCCTGAGAAAGATCTTGTCCATGGAGGGCTAATCAAGAACTCTTCAGCCCAGACTGACGTGGCAGTCTAACAAAGTCCACAGCCAGGCCGCCATGTTAATTAAGCTCCTGCCCAGGGGTCTAGCAACTTCTGCTGTGATGTCCTTTGTTGGCAGAAAATTCTCCTATCATTGAGGTCTCTGGTTCTGAGTATGCTTGCTCTACTTTTGATTTTTCTGTAATGCCCTGTCTGGGTCTCTTGCTCCCACAGTCTTTGTGCTGCTTTCTTAGCACCCAATAGCATTTTCAGTAACACTGACCCCACACATTATTGTTTAGTGTCTGTCTTTCTCATTAGACAGTAAGCATTGTGGCCCAGCACAATGTATAAGCACATTGTCTCCACTGTTCTCAGTAATCAGCACAGTCCCTGGCACAGAGTAGGTACTTAGTATTTGTTAATGGTCTTGATCCCACGTGTACTCTTTCCCATGCTCTGGGACCTGTTCTCAGTCAGGGGCAGTGGGAAAGGACTGAATTTTAACCTCATGAGACTCATAAGCAAGTCAGACTTGCTACCAAGGCCAGCTTGTAGTTTGTGCTAGCTTGTAGTAATCCTGCATCTGACTTATTCCTCAGAAAAAAAGCCCTGACCCTAAACACAGTTTGGGTTCCCCAAGGCTTGGGACATGACTTGTTTTTGCCAGTTCTCTCATGGTGTGGAAAGAAAGCTGGCTACTTGCTGACAACCATCCCTGGTGGCCCATATTCTCCAGTCTCCATCTCTAAACTCTGCCTATCAGTTAGACACCTCAGAGGTTTTCTATTGAAATTCCCTGATGCTGTTTGTGTGGTTCCCTTTTTGTTGCTTATCATCACACTCCAGTTCAAGCTAGGTTAGTCTTAGGCAATCTTACTATTGTATCAAATATGTTATAGTGCTTCTTTGTCCCTTTTTAAACATAATTAATATATTTTTCTGTAAATTTTTTTTAAAATCTTTATAGTTTTGTTTTAGAAATTATGTGGTACATGTAACAAATTCTCTATAATCATCACTCATTCTTGAGAATTTTGGCAAGGAAAAAATCTAATCTACAAACTATTTTTTAAATAAAATAAATTTTAATTAACATGAAATTTCACAAATAATGTAATAATATACTTTGTATACATCGAATTAAACCTTTATTAACTTCAATTTTGCTTTTTTCTTTTCATATTTAAAGCCAACACTTTTTTTTTCAGTCCTCAAATGCTTTTAAGAGGATCCTATAAAGGTCATGGTCCCTAGGTAATACTCTTCTAGGGCCGAAAGTACAAATTGCCTTGTCCTCAGAAAGCTGCTATTCTTTGTGATCTAGTGCAAAGTCCCCTGGCCTGGCCTTTGCCAACCTGCCATGCCCTACAAAGCTGAATCCTTTAATGGCTGCTGTGTCATGGGCAATAAACTCCTTGCTCTTCTCTTGAGTTAGGGAATCTCCATGCTCTCTTCCTTCTCCCCCACCCTCACCCCCACTGAACACTGCATAGTTTTTTATAAAGACTTGGGAACCTAGTCTTGATTTTCTCTGAAGATATGTCTCTCTGCCTATAAAAGCCCCATTCATATATCATGTTGTCAAACAAGTGATTCTTGAGCTGCATCATATGTATCCTGAACTCTGTTCCCAGATTTAAAAGCCAGAAATAGGTTGCCTCTGCCTCACGCAGGACACATTCCATTCCCCTTACCAGCTCATTTGCTGTATTTGATCAAGTTGTTTTCAAAAATAGTCTCACAAAGGATGTCTAGTTCTTCAAACCAACATCACTGCTCTGTTCAGCCAACTTCCTTAGAGTGGGGTTGAGTGACTGACTTTTTTTCTAAGGTGATTACTCTTTTCATTAATTCAACAAATAGTTATTGAACATCTATGATGAATGAATGCATGAACAATAAGGATGTGAGCTGGAGAGTCTGAGAGGTGCTGTGACCTACTGGAGGTCCCTCAGTCATTCAGTAACCTGAGCCTCCAAAAGGCTCAGACAAAGCACCATTTTCCACATAACATAGGACCCAGGGTAAACTTTCTCCTGGTAACTAGGCAAGCACATGAGGACAAACATGCATTTAGATTTGAGTCTCAAAATAGACACTTTTGGTTATAATATTAATTTACTTCAAATTACATATGCATCTTTTAAGTACTACTAAATAATATGTTTCACAGATATTGGAGATAGGAAACCTCATTAGATCATGCAATTCTCTGTCTCTCTCTCTCTCTCTTTTTTTTCCTGGTGTCTAAATGGGCTCTCCAGTACCCTATGATTAGTGGGATTTGGTTAGGTTCGAACTGTCAACCGTTTGCAAGCACTTACTTCATCATGTTAGCAAGGGACAGGTAAAAATGTGCCCTTAACTGGGTCTACAATGTTTGCTGCTTTTGGGGCCCTATTTCTACCCACTGTGTTATGACCTTTCTGTTTCAATAAGTAATATACTGTTAATGAGTCTTTCTAATTCAGTTGTCTTCTAAATATCTGAATACAATTTATAGTTTATTTTAAATTGCTTGGAAGTTGTCCCTCCATTCCTCCAAGGAGCTACCTGCTCATTTGCAGATTTATCAGCGAAACGTAAGTGAATTGGTCCACTAAAAACTCCCAGTTCCTTTGGACCAGACCTGCTGAATTTCCATGTGGCTAGACAATGAGTAAGATTTCTTCAAATCAATCAATCAAGAAGTGGTTTGAAAGGAGGCTGGGAGTTTATTTAGTTCAGATCTTATCCAGGACTTAAATTCTCTCCATTTTTTAGTCTCTCCATTTGACATGTGTCTTCTGCTATGATACCTCCAAAGAGGAGATAGATGTTTCACCAGGAATCCTTAAAAAGTTCTTCAATTCTGGGATTCTATAATTCTAACATTTTCATACACTTGTTGGATTTCTTTCCAAAATGAGTATTACATTATCTAGTAATATAAAACTAGACAGAAAACCTGATCCTAAAGGAAAGCGGTTATGGGAAATGATCAAAGCAAGATATTAACATGGTCAGATTTGCATTTTCAAAGATCTCTCCAGCAGAAATGTGGAGGAAGGTGGGGGCGGGGAAGATGACATAAGACTCTAAATTAGGGTAGAGTTATAGGAATGAAGAAGAAGAAACCTAAACGCTTATTGGTACATGAAACTGGCAATATCAAGAATCAATTGATGACAAAAAGAGATCAATAAAAAAATGACTTGAGTATCTGGCTTGGACGATGGGATAGTTAGTGAAATGGAGACTAAAAAGGAAGAGCAAGTTTGCAGAGCAAAGGTAATTAGTTTATTTCCATACCTAAGGCATTTGAGGCGTCCGTATGACGTACAGATGAAATAGTATTAGTCTAGTGATCAGAGAGGTAAAGTGTGGAAAGAGAGACTGGGCTGTCATCACCATTTAGGTGACAACTAAAGTCCTGTTAATGGGTCAGATTACCCAGGAAGAGGAGCTAGAGGAGAGTAGTGAACAAAGAATGGAACCCTAAGCAATACCAACATTAAAAGCAGAAAGGGAAAGAGAGTTGGGAGAGGAAAGAGAATTATAGGGAAAGCAGGAAGACAATAGGAGAAATTTAACACATGTATCCCCCCCACCCTCTGTAGTATGCATATACTAACACAAGTGAAGAAAAATAGTTCAGAAATATTATTTCCCTAATTTAATCATTCTTATCTAATTGAAGGCTTCCCCCCACCCATTTCAAAACAATGTACCACTCACTGTGTTAGGAAAAGCAGAAAGAACTCTTCAGTGCTTATTAATCTGTTTTCCAAGTTGCCAGCACCAATTCCCTTCCCAATCTACCACAGGGAAAGGATGTCAAGCTATTACCCTCTCCTGTGAATGTTCAGTACACTGGTGTTTGAGCTGAAGCCCTGGCAGCTCTAGGTCCCTTCTATATCTTGTTTTTTCTCTTACATGCAGCCTTGATTAAAGACTCTCTGCCTCCAAGAACTCAATTTCTGAAAATGAAGAAATGCAAACTCTGTATTTGAATTAGCAGTTAACTTTGGTAAGAGTAGGTCTAAGCGGAACAGAAATGTCAAAGTTCAGGAGGAGACAGTCCATGAAATGTTGTACTTAGAGAAATCATTGTGGGTTCCAGGATAAAGGAGTCAAAACATGGGATGTTATTGGTCATCTATTGAGAAGGTGCAGAGCTAATATATATATATATATATATATATATATATATATATATATATATATATATATAACAATTATTATATATCATATACTAACATATATACATTTTTATATATTTAGTGAGAAAGAACTATGCAGGAACAGTTTCTGTTGGAACCCAAAGAGAGCCACCAATTATTGAGGACCCTTTTTTCATGGCTGAGTTCATACTGCTGATAGTTTCTTTGGTTCTCAACTATGGAGGTAGAAGATGAACTGATGGAATGACCCAGATATATGCTTATATTTAGAAAATCCAGAGAGAATTCTAAGTGCTCCCTTCTAGAAAAATTTCAAAAAATGGTTCATTTATTCTAAGGCCTTTCCTCTGTGCCATGTCCCAGATCATCATCATAAATAAAAGAATATTTTTTAAACACTTATTTTGTTTACTTGGAATTTCATAAGGCCCCAATCTTAAACTGACACGTAGCCAAAACATAGAAATTGAAGAGTTTTTCTTAGAGAAAATTCAACTTTCTCAATAAGCACATATTTTTACAACACTGAAAATGACTAAGTAAATATTTGGTTTTATTTCCACCAGTCTTAAAAAAAAACCCAACCAACACCATAACATCACTAAAATTCTATTAAAGAAAAAAACACGAACATCCAATATAATCGAATAAAAACATACCCATTCCTCTACTTTGTATAACTATCCACAAATTCAGTAGAGTTTCCTAATTAAGACCAAAAAAGAAAGAAACTCACTAAATCTCACTGGAATCCACTGAACACAGCTATAAATTTTACAAATATAAAACAATGTTATAAGCATCTCTTTTGAATAAGTGACTGCAGTCTTTCACTTGTTTATATAAACTATAATTGCTATGTTGAAATATCACTAAGAAAATAAATATACCCTTAATTGAAAGAAGTACAGACATCATTTTAAATGACCTAATTAGCTCTACTAATCCATTCAACTACCGCTTTCTAGCCAATACCAGAAGGAAACTATGACTTCCTGGGTTTGGAAATAATATACAATCCTTAATAGGCTTATACAATAATGCTGCCTACATTTTCCTTCTAAATGAAACAGTAACTTGTCTTTATTCATTTTGTCTAAAAATAAATTTTGCACACCATCTCAATTTTTCCCCACTGATTTCTAGTAATATGTAAAAGGATTATTCCAGACATGTCTTCAGGGACAGGAGTGGAGGGTAGATCTACTGGTTTTATTTCCAGGAGAACTTTATGGGCCTTAAGATAAAAAACATGGCTGGGCCTCTTGAGATTGAGGAAGGGACCCAGAAGAGTCTAGATACAATGGTTCCTGCTTAACTTTCCAGGCAGCATACTACTTTAGAGAGAAACTCATTAGCTAGGGTATTTGTGAAGGTGAATAGTCTGAGTAAAGTATAATCTAGTATTATTCAAATTGTAATTTGTCAAATTTATATGAATTTGACCTCAAAGACAAGGGAAGTAAAAGCAAAGGATGAATGAGAGTTTATCAAACTAAAAGGAAAAGAAATCATCAACAAGACAGAGGCAACCAGCTGAATGGGGGAAGATACCTGTAAACAATGCCTCCAATAAAAGGCTAATATCCAAAATATAAAAATGTATTCTTCTGTAGTTCTAAAGCCTAGAATTCTGAAATCCAGGTGTGGGCAGGTTGGTTCCTTCTGGAGGCTCTAAATGAGAATCTGTCCCATGTTTCTCTCCTAGCTTCTGGTGGTTGCCATTAGCCCTTGGCATTCCTGTATCAGTTTAACTTCTACCTCCATCTTCACATCTCCCCTGTGTGTCTCCTCTGTGTTTATGTTCAAATTTCCATCTTCTTATTAGGTTGCCAGTCATTGGATTAGGGCCCACCCTAATCCAGTTGACCTCATTTTAACTTCATTATATCAGCAAAGATTGTATCTCAAAATGAAGTAGGAAAAAAAACCCTAACCTTTATTGACTTTACATTCTTGTTGTAGAAGATAGATTCTAAATGTATGTAGGTGAAATATATATGGTTTGTGATGATGCTGAAATAAAATCACATTCACAGGTATAAGGGATTAGGAATTCAACATATCTCTTTTTTTAGGGGAAGGGAATTTGGGGGACTACAATTCAACCTACAACTACTACTCTGGTTGAAAGTTTGTCTCAAGAAGGAGTTGGCCCCACCTCTGTCATTTCTGAGGTATGTGTTGAAGCATTTTCAAAAAATCCTAAAGTCCTACAAAGAGAAATCTGAGAGAGAAGTATTAGAATAATTACAACTATATCAATATTGAGAACATCTCCAGGCAACCTTAACCAAGGCTATATATAATAACATTATGACCAGAAAATGATGGTTATAGGTTCAGAAGTTAATGAGATTCCATAAGTCTAGGGAAAGGCATAAGATCTTCCATTTCTACAAGATCCTAGGTGAAGTTGGTGCCACCAGACCTTACTTAGATCAGACTCTGAGTGACACATGTTTAGGGGAAGATGATTATCCAGTATAAAGAAAATTGAAAGATGAGAAGAAGGCTGGCACACACCCTGATATTATCTAAGGCTATGAGGTTTGCTGGAGCCATGGGATACACACACTTAATTTCACAATTTTTGAACTAAAAATGTAGATGTGTATTGCTGGACTGCTCTCCCATCACTACTATCTTCCTTTCACAGAAAGGTAGAAAAATGTTAAAAGGTATTTTTTGGATTGCTTTTTGTTTTTGTTTTGTTTTATGTGAAAAGTGGTTAGGAGAAAAGGATATTAAATAAACAGTACTAAAAAAATCCAGAGAATTGAGGGAAAATTATCAAGGTTAATTAGCACACCAGAAGGAGTCAGATATGGCCCAGACCTGGAGGCTATGTGGCCACACACAAGAGAGTATTTGCCTTTTTGCTGCATTCTCTAGAGTTCTAACTCAGCCAAACTGAATGAGGCCCTGAAAGAGATGAAGGAGAAAGCCAGAGAAGATGTAGTGAAAGGAAAGTCATGCTCCTCAGCTATCAGGATAAAATAGCACCCCAAGAGAAGAGAGTGGAGGAGGCAGTGTCATTGAGAAATTATCAGGGTGCCTTGTCTCAAGGCAGATTGAAAGTTTGCCCAAAGTGCCCCACAACACCAGCAGTCTTCGTGAACTTGACAGCAAAATGGTCTCAGATGGGGTTTCTCCTGCTTACATGCAAGCATTAATGAATCACACAAAGTAGCAACCTATAGTATCATTGACTCCCTAGAAAATTGTAGATCTGAAGCAGTTAAATTCATGGAAATCCCTTAAGCACTTCGTTAAGAATGTATTACTGGCTGTGGATCATCCAGTTCAAGTAAGAAGTCCCAGAATCTGTTTATCTGTTTGAATTTTGGCAAAAGTATTTCCTGCATTTGGTGATTTTATGGGTTACTACTCTCTATCAAGTTATCCCCAAAAAGTGACTGTGTTTCATCCATGTGGCAATTATTCACAATACAGAATGGGGGCAAATTTTAAGCCATGCAATAATTTAGATATATGCCCTATGTTTTTCTATAATTGTATCACATTAAATTTTGTGTATTTGTTTTATATAGAAATAAAAAAATATGAAGATAGGCCAAAAATGACAAGAAGTTGCATATATGTATGACTCATAAACTACTGAAATATATTTATAAACATAAAAGTATATAGTACACAAGACACTTATAAGTATAAAAATATATATTTAAATATAAAACAATGTAAAAGTTTAACTAAAATTTATTATGACCCAAATGCATTGATTTTCTTTTTTTTAAATAAATTTATTCTCATGAAGCCCAGACACTTGTAAATATATGAACCTATAAAAAATCTTCCACTTAAATATTTTGGAATAAGTTTTTAAAGCCTCTGGCATTTCTCAATTTTATTCTCATTAAATTATCTGACAAACTTATTTGACTTTTAAAATTATATATAAGTATCTATATTTATCTGGCTATTAAGAAAGTGAACATTCAACATTGAGTTTCCTACACTATAGATAAATGAAGCCACTGGTGTTCATAAATTAAAGAAATAAATTTTGGCAAAAACCTCAAAAGCATGCATGTTTTGGCCTTTTAAACTAGTACTTAATTATTTTTAAAAATAATTAATTTAAAAAAAGGCTTCTTAAAGAATATATAACTCCATCTTTGGGGCAGAAAAAGTCATAAGCCTGGGACATTTAGTTGTCAAAGTGCAAGATGAATTTAGAAATACCTGATAGTAATATACAAAATGATAACAAGTTCAACCTGCAGAGAGGACTACAAGTGAATAAGTAGTGACAACCTGAACATTTTAAAAAAGTCCCCATCATTATAATTAGATCATTTATTCATTCATATGTTCATTAATTTCATTAAATGTTGAAATACCTGTGTGTCAGGCACTGTTTTATACAGGAAATAAAATGCAAACAAAACAGACAAAAATCTGTGTTGGGTTGAGCTTATTTCCAGTTATAGGAGACAGAAAATAAATATATAAACAAACACATAACATTTTAGTTTCTGATAATTACCATAAAAAAAGAGTAGAACAAGATAAAAGGACAATAAGTGATAATGAGGTATGTTACTTCATATAGAGGTGTCAGCAAAAGTCTCTCTGATGGGGAGCCACTGGAGTCACTGAAAACAAAAAGGATTGAGTTGCAAACATGTGGGAGAAAGGAGCCTGAAGGTAAATCTCCAAGAAGGGAGCATGTTGGGCAAGTCTGAGGAACATGAGCCACTGTGGCTATAGAAGAGAGAAAGAAAAGAAAGACAGGAGATGAACTCAAGGAGGTGAAAAGGGTCTGAATATACCGTACATTATAGTTGCTGAAAAGGATTTTGGAATTTGCTCTGAAAGAGTTAAAGGATTTGACTAAAGGACTGACAAGTTCTCATGTTTTAGAAGGATAACTCTGACTGCTGTGTTGAAACCATAATGCGGCAAGGGTGAACCCAGTGAAACCAGTCAAGAGACTATCACAACAGTTTAAGGTTAAAGTGGAAGTGGCAATGCTGGTGAGGAGTAATTGATTTGGGATAATTTTGCAGGTAGAGTTGACAGGATTTGTTGAGAAACTGCTGTGAGACAAGAGAGAAAATATATGTTCATGGGGAGATTTCATATCTTTTAGATTTCATAGGTTTTAGACTAAATCACTGAATCACATAAAATTATCAAGTTTTTATATTAAAAAATAATCAAGTATTAAAAATTTTATATGGTTCAACCAAATAAAAATAAATTCAGGAGTAATTACCATAGAAATGCTATTTAGAAATCACAGGACTTAATCACACTATATAAGAAGCAGAATAAATAGAGAAGAATTATAACAACTGAACCCTGGGACTCTCTAACATTTATAGGTCAGAAAGATGAGAAAGAAGCAACAAAAGGAATAGCTAGGATAAAAATTGTGTCTTGGAAGACAAGTGAAAACAATTGTTCTCAGGAGGAGAGATTATTTAATATTGTCAATTATTTCTGGTAAGTTAAGTGGTATGAAAACTCAGAAATAACCAAAAAAGTGATACCAGTTATGTCTACAAAAGTTGCAAAAAAAAAAAAAGACTAGTATCTAAAATGAGCTTTAAAAAATAAAATCATTACTAACAATGTCAATTAATTGATGTATAACTTATTACAATTTAGATCTTCTTTTTAAAAACTAAAATAGTACACTTTCATGCCACCTTAACAGGTTTAAATAATTATTTTTATAGCTTAAATCTTTTGCATCAATACTGGAAAATATAAAAATCTTAAGTCAGCAGATGGATTAGACTTCAAACAGCCTGAAGCATGTTCTGCTGAGAAACATCCACATCTAGAAAATTATTGTTAATTTGCCCCATATCACAACAAATTCTCAAAAAAAAAAAAATGTACTGGAGCTGTGTGCACTAGTCACCTGCACTTCTCATGAAGAGATATGCTGCCAGAATCATGCACTAGGGGGAGGGTCTGGCAGCCTATTAAAAATAAAGAAAACAAAGGAAAAATGCCAAAATTGTTACACCTACTAATGAAATTAAAATTGTAATTTTCTGTACATTTGCCATAATAAGAATGCCTCTTGACCCTCACACTTGTGCAAAGAACATTATGTACTAGGAAAAAGGACCAGAAAGCAAGATATAATGATCATGACTATATATAGAGAGAGCTAAATATGTAGTCTCAAAAAATATACAATCACAATTTTAAAAATTACAGAAAAATTTGTAGTTGAACATTTTAATCCATTCCTTCTAGAAACTAATATTTTAAAGCAACTAAAAATATTTAAAAATTTTAAAGAACATAACCAATTATTGAACAATAAATAGAGATATTTACACCCAAAAGAGAGAATACATTTTTAGCAAACATGGTCATTCACAAAAATTAGTACTAGAGAAACTACAGCACAAAAGAAGCTTTAACAAATACCAGATAATCATTAAAATACAGACTATATTCTCTAAGCACAATATAATAACATTTAAAATCAATTATAATAGGATAACTTTTAAAGTAATATGTAGATAGACAAATATAGAATACACACACACACACACACACACACACACACATACACATATATAATCTGAAAACATACAACTAATATTGGTATAAAGAAAAATAATGTGGAAATTATAAAATACTTTAATCTGAATGACAATGAAAGCATTAAATGTCATAATTTGAAAAAAAGGCTGAAGTTAGAAGAATATTTAGAGATTTAAATAAATCTATTTAAAAATAAGAAAGATGTAACTGAAGCATCCAACCATAAAATAGAAAATGGCAATCAAGCATGAGAAAATGAAGAAGAAAAACAAAGATAAGGCCAGAAATCAGTTACATAAGGCCTATTTATAATAAAGATGGCTAACAAAACTAAACAATAATTCCTTTAATAGATTAATAAAACAGAAAAGACCTTGAAAATGTTTTTTTTTATTTTAGAAAAAATAACTAGCAATAAGCTATAGATGCTACAGAGATTTTTTAAATAATAGAATATTATTAACAACTATATGCCAAGACACTTGAAAACCTAGCTTAAATGGACATGTTTCTGGAAAACTATAAGATGCCAAGATAAACCCAAGAAGAAATATAATACTTGAATAGATGAATCACTACTAAAGAACTGGGTATGAGAATCAAGAACTCTCTCTTTCAAAAGTGACCAAAACTTGGTCTCACATGGTTTTGTAGTTGACTGCTATGAAGCTTTCAAGAACACATAATCCCTTTCTGATAGAAGTTGTTTCAGAAAAATAGAAAGGGAAAGCTGCCAACTCATTTTATGAAGCTAGTTTAACCTTGAGTCTAAAAATGGATGAACAATGGAGAGGAGGGAAAGTATAGATATATTTAACTTATGAACATTTTAAACATGCAAAAATCCTTAAATAAATTCTCAGAAAACTGAATTTATCCATTTACTTAAAATTTAATATGTTATGATCCAATGTGGTATTTTCAAACAATCCAAGATAGTTCAACATCAGAAAACTTATTAATGCAATTTACAATATTAATAAACTAAAAGAAAAAAGTCACCAAGTCATCAATAATTGAAGAAAACTATATTTAATAAAGGTCAGTATATATTTATGACTAAACTCAGAAAACGAGAAATAAAAGGAATTTTTTTGACTTGATAAAAACTGTCTACTAAAAGCCTACAGTTTAAATACATTCCCTTTAAGAATTGAAATGAAATAAGAATTTCCATTTCTCTGCTATTATTCAGCACAGTAATACTGAACGTCCTAATAATTATAGGAAGAAAGATAAGAAAAGGTTATGATAATTGCAATGAACGTGCAAGATATATTATATCCCAATGGTATGATCGTTTTTTTAAAAAATCCAACAAACTGTTGGAACTAATAAGAGAATTCATTGAGTTTGTTAATATACTATCACACTATAGAAATAAAGACTATGAAGTAGGGGTAATTTAATGAAGATGAATAAGGCATTTATACAGTAAATGTCCAAGTACTTTTAATTATTATAAAAGAATACCTGAATAAACATACCATTTACATTCAATACAATACCAATTTTTAAAAAGTCTGCAGAAGGTTTTAGAGAAACTTCACAAAGATTTTAATGTTTATATGAAAAAATCAAATCTCAAAAAAGTCATGACTCATTCTACCAGGTATTGAGACATACTAGAAAGCCATAGCAATAAAAAGAGTAGAACTGGTCTAAGACCAAAAACAAAACTAAACAAAATAATAATAAGGCAGAATAAATGGTCCAGAAACAGGACTACAGGTCATCTTTATATAAAATATAAAATATAAATTTAAATTTTTCCTCACCATAGAGACTGCTAGATTTCTCCAAAATATCTACCAAGAAACTTGGCCTTTTCCCAAATATTTGTATTGCTACCACTCAGCTGAATATAGTGGTTACATTTATTACAATGAAGACTAGGAACAACTTGTATCTCATAGTTTGAATAATAAACATGATGGTGCAACCAAGGACTCTCAAAATGCAAACCAAAATGCCTCAGGAAAGAGTGGTGTGGTAATTGCAAGAGAATTCAAATAAGGACATGATGGGTAAAAAAAGAAAGTGACTGATTTGATTCTCTCAACATGAGTGGAGACCTTCCAAAATATTTTCTCTTAAGGCAAAGTAGTTTCTTTAACATTATAGGAAGCACTGAAGTTCATGATGAAAATAGTCTTTTATAACTAAGAAGTGTGGGACTTTTGATGAGAAGTGTTTCATGTCTTATTATAAACAAGTAGCTAAAAACCCTTTTCAGAGAATTCTGCTTCCAAGAAGATGGAATAGACATAATTTTCCCCATTTTCCCTCCTAAGTACAAATGAAAACCTTGAACACTACATAAAACAAACGTAAGATTCTGAAAGATGGGGTGAAGATGGCAGATGAACAAGAGAGCCAAGAATCAATATGAGTATCAAGGGTTTTCTTCTTGAGTCATATATCCCATACTTTGAGCCAACAAAGCTGATAACCTAGAAATGCCAATGGGTATAGACAAAAAAAAAATGAGGGAGCATTTGGGATCTTGCTCCCTGGCATATGTTCTCAGTTTGGCTCAAATAAACTCTTGTAGAAATTCTCTATGGTTTTGAACATTTCTTATGTTGACATTTATAATTCCTCTTCTGCAAGGATCTTGAATTTCATTTTACCTCTGCTGTCAGCATAGTTACACCATGGACCCACTACCTCTACAGTCTCTATTTTAAGAACCTAATTCTCTAATGATCATTACCTACCTTTCAAGCTTACACTCTAAAACATCAGATCTAATAAATCTTTGACCTCACAAGGACCTATGATTAGTTGATTCTGCCACCATTCCAGTGCCCCTTACTCTTTCTCCATGTTTTCATTTCCCTCCTTCCCTACTTGAGATTCCATCTTCATTATTTCCTTGTTTACCCTCTCAACACTTTTAATCCTTTTCCTCTTTATTATATTCACCTGGGGAAAAAAAGGCTAAACTGAGTTAAATCCAATTCCCATCTACTCTGAGTTCTAGAGCTCCCTTGACCAAAAAAGGAAGAAAAAGAAAGAAAAACCAAAAGCCTGATCTCTTTAGCCAAAAGACAAGGAGAGAGAAGTTTAGCAAGGCAGAAAACACTTAGAAAATAACTGTTTGGTTACAGCCAAACACAACAGAAAAAATACTATGTACCCACCCTCACTCATATGAACAAAAGTATCCGTGAGAGTTAAGACTTCCACCCTTGACAGGCTGTAATGCACTGCCTCAACCCTGCCACCAGGGTGGTTTCAGAGAAGGCTAAGTAAAGGATTGGGATTTTCATTCCCCTAGGTGGTAATAAGGCTCCCCTTTCCTCAAGTGCCAGGGAAGACCACATGTGAAGCCTGGATTTACTCAGCAGCAACAAGATCCCCACTCTCTCCTGGATGGAGCGACATCAGAGGAGGCCTAGTAGAGCCATGATTTTTCATTGTCCAGTAATAATGAGGTCAAATCCCCACCATGATGTCAGTGGAAGCCTGGTAAGGAGTTAAAACTCTATTCAACAGTATCAAAGAGCAACTCCCTCAGGTGACAATAAAGGCATAGTGGGAATCTGTACTTCTACTCCTATCTGACAGTAATGAGGTAGCAGTCCTCCTTCTTATGTCACAGGAAGTAGCTGAAATACAAGGTTTCAATAAGATCTAAGTTCTCATAATATAAGACCCCAAATGTCCAGATTTTATTAAAAAATCATTTGCATACCAAGAATCAGGAAGAATTCAAACTGAATAAAGATAATATATTCTAACATTGATACGAGAGAGGTGTCAGAATTATCTCACAAAGATTGTAAAGTAACTATCACAAAAATGCATCGACAAGCAATGGCAAATGTACTTGAAACAATTAAAAAATAGTCTCAGCAAATAAATAGAGGTATAATAGATAACCAAATGGAAATTTAGAACTGCAAATTATAATCAAATTTTAAAAACTCAATAGACTTAATAGTAGCCTCAAAGTGACAGGAAGAATCAGTAAAGTGGGTCATAGAAAAATAAAAATTACTGAAGATGAATGACAAAAGTAAATAGACTTTAAAAAGCCTCAGAGAGCTATAGGATAAAAAGTCTAACATTCATGTCACTGGAGTCTCAGAAGATGAAGCAAAACAAACAAACAAACAAACAAACAAACAAAAAACTCAGGAATGAAATAGTACTCAAAGAATTAATGACTGAAAACTTCCCAAATTTGGCAGAAGACATCAACTTACAGATTCATGAAGTTGCATGAACGCCAAACAAGATAAATCTAAAGATTACTCCAAGACACACCATATTCAAACTTCTGTAAACTAAAGACAAAGAAAATTCTTGAAAGCAAAGAGAAAAACAATAGCCTACCTATAGGGAAAAGCAATTTAAATAATAGCAGATTTTTTTATACCAGAAACTATGGAGGCTAAGAGGAACTGGAACAACATTTTTCAAGTGCTGAAAGACCTGCCAAACCAGAATCCTATACCCAGTGCTAATATCTTTCAAGATGAGGAGAAAATCAGACATTGTCAGATTAAAAAAATCTAGAATTCGTCCACAGAAGGTCTACTCTAAAAGAATAGCAAAAGAAGTATTACAAGCAGAAAGTAAAGATTTTTTTTTTAAAAAAAGAGACCTTGGAGCATCAAGAAGGAAGAAAGAATACAATAAGCAAAAATATGAGTAAATGAAATAGGTTTTCCCTCTCAAGTTTTCTAAATCAAGTTTTAGAGTTGAAGCAAAAATTATAACACCATCTGATGTTTTAAATGTATGTAGACAAAATATTTGAGACAATTATAAACAGAGGAGCATAAAAGGAAGGAACGTTTTTACACTTTACTCTCACTGATCAAATGATGACACCAAAGACTATATTATGTTATGTAATTATAATACCTAAAACGAGCACTAAAAAATTTATACAAAGACATACTCAAAAGCACTAGAGATACTTAAACTGGATTTAAAAACCTGAACCTACAGAAGGCAAGAAAAATGAAACAGAGTTGAAAACAGAGAGCAAAGAAAAAGCAAAATGACATTTTTTTCACACGCATGAGAGTAACAAATGGGAGCAGACTACAACCTCTTTCACATCCACAGATTCTGGATCTGACCACTGAGATCAGTTTCTAATCATGTGACATTGCACCCCCAGTGTCTATACACTAAAATATCTGGCTACTATACAAAGGCACTGAACACAACTTGCTAAGGTCAATTTCATTCATCAAAGCCACCTTCCCCACAGTGAATGCAGGAAACATGACATTGTGCTGGACCAGACGTCCTCTGCCCACATAAATTTCAGTGTCTCCTGGGAGGTGACTAACTTCATAGTTGGGAGTGGTGAGGGAGTACACATACATCAATTACAGACAATGTAACTAAACTCAGTAAATGCATACTGTGAAACACCTAGAGAAGTGAGAAATCAGATCAACCATTTATGAAGACCCATAGTTTTAAGAATGGTATATCTAGAATCTAAATTCCCAAAATGGTTCATTACAGTATTCTTGTTTAAAAAAAAAAAAACTTGAATAAAAAATGCTGTTAGCACTGATATTGCAGTCTGGTTGACAGGAAACATGAGTGAAATAACCCCTAGTGACATTTCTGTGGTTCTCTGGGATTTGCGGTAACTACAGGAATAAACTCTTGGTTTTGTTGAGGAAGTTGGTAGATGAGATTTGGCAGGTTTACAGAAAGTACTTACTATATATGTAGTAACAAGATAATAGTCCAGGGCTCTTCTATATCATTAAACCATATCCAGAATCATAATCTCAGCTTGGGTGGTCTAGTATGATTATCACACTTTGAAACCGGTGGCTACTTACTCTCTTGGTTACTTATGATTTGAAGTATCTTGATAACTAGTTATTTATATCACTTTTAGGCTATTAACATCCCTATGGTGGAACTTGAATTCTGTTCTTCAAAGATGTGATACTGACTTTAAGCAGATATTTGCAGTGGAATATTGAAAATCAAAACCATTCTTTGCCTCCAGTCCAAGGTATTGATAGGGGATTTGAAATTTGGTAATTATAGAACACTTGAAACTAATTGCTTATAATCAAGGCATACCAACTGTACAATTTGATCCCAATTAAAAAAATTCATAGTCTTTTCTATTTTTTACCTACAATTTTGTTAGCCCATTAAAACTATGCATTATTATAATCCTTCACAAATAAAAACATGAGGTAAGCGGAGCTTGGGAACAGAAATTTCCTTCCATGTAGTTGAGTTTCTAGCCTCTTATTTCCCAGTATGATTATCAATTAGGACATGGAGATCGGAAGGTAGATCTAAGATCTCAAAACTGGCTGTGGTACAAAGCTAAATATTACTGTGCTTATAGAAAGCCAACTTTAAAAAAAAAAAAAAAAAAGAATGTTTCCCAAATGGCAAGTCAAAAATATTTGAGTTTCTTTTAAGGAATTTTAGGTGTGTTTCCAAACCCTTGCTTTTATTCTCTTCTTTGCCAAATTTTATCTAGGAAAGAGGGTGGCAAAAATGTGAACTCTTTGGTGGACTGAGAAGAGGAAAAAGCATAGACATACAAATATACAGATCCACAGTACCCACCCACGGCACACATGCTTTGTCTTCTTAGTTCCTTTTCTTCTGACTCCTCCAACATCATCCAGGGAAAACACTGTGTGCGTAGATTGTTAAGAAAAGCATCCATCACAAAAGAAACGTTCCATTCCTCAGGGCTACCATAATGTGTCAGAAGCAAGACGTGCATGACTTCACACTGTTTAGGACAGAATGGCCTGGTTAACAGCTGTTTGTGACAGATGAGGGAAGGCTCTGGGAGTTTGGAGATATACATACTAGGGAGGGTAAAAGGTTTTAATATAATCATGGTAGTTTATATTCTTGGACTCTTATAAATTTTTGTGAGAAATTCAAGGAAAGGTTGAATTTCCTGTCTGTAGTCTGCTTATTTAAACTCCAATCTTGCCCTTGGGGTGGACGGAAAGAAAACATATGTATCAGGTATTGAGTGAAAGTCAATGGAGGTGAATGTGAAAGAGATAAGGAAATGCTGAAGTTCCAGAGAGTTTAGTTGTGTCACAGAGACATTTTTAACATATAAGTTAATATATATGTAAACAAAAGTAAACATTTTAGATATTTTCACTCACTGAAACTTGATCCATTTTAATGTTGGCATCTTAAATCTACATGAGTACTCTCAATTTTATTCCCATTGACTGAAAGGTAGAGATGAATTTATGAATACCTAAGTATGCACCCATTTTCAGAGTCTATGTCATTAGAAAATACTTTTTGCTTCCTGCCAGAATTTACATTCAAGAAGCATCCTGAATAAAGATGTAGTACATATATACAGTGGAATACTGCTCAGCCATAAGAAAGGATAAAATACTGCCATTTGTGACAACATGGATAGATCCCGAGAGTATCATGCTAAGCTAAGTAAGTCAGATAGAAAAGGACAAGAACCATATTATTTCACTCGCATATGGGATATAAAAAAGAAAGCAACAAACAAACCAACAAATTAAACAAATAAACTAATAGGCACACACAAGAATGGTGTTTACCAGAGGGAAGGGGAGTGGAAGGAAAAATGAAGAGGGGGAAGGGGGTCAAAGAAAGGGTGATAGAAGGAGACTAGACTGGGCGATGAGCACACAATGCAATATACAGATGACATATTATAGAATTGTACACTTGAAACTTATATAACATTATTAACAAATGTTATTAATAAAATAAATTTAATTTAAAAAAGAAGCATCCTGACATTCAGCTAACATGCTCCAAGAGCTTTCACGAATGTATGGCTTAATATTCTGTATCAAAAATTCCCTTTTTCAGCAGTCCCTCTTGCAATATACAGTGTTCCCAGATGACAAGTTCTATTGTAATGTAGATTAAGCTATGTCTATCACTTCCTTCTTTACTCTGTTCCTATAAAGTAATAGTTAACAATTCCTGGTAAAGCAAATCCATTTTTTCTGTCATGTATTGAACACAGAAAATGGGAAAACTCAAATTGAAAATAAACATACTAATGTCACTAAGATATTCCAAGAAATTTACTTTTTAGAAGAACCATATTAGAAAGAGTTAGTCACCACTCACCTGACACCAGTAACCAAAAATATTAGAATATATAATAGGTGTAAGAAAATAATTCAACTATAGCTTATTTTTTGTGTATGGTTTAAAATAAAGATCTATTTTTATTTTTCTGCTTAGAATGAGCTAATGTAGCACCGAAGTTGCTATCTACAGCAGTGGCTAAGAGCATGGACATTCAATCCAAACTGCCCAGATTGGAACACCTGTTTGGGAATCGTCAAGTTATTTAATCTCTTCGTGATTGAGCCTCAATTTTGTCATGTGTAAAATGATGCAAAAAAATATTATTTACATTATATGGTTACTATGAGATTGAGTCTATAGATGTATTTCAACATTTAGAGCAGTACTAGAACACAGTTGTGTCCAATAAGTATCTGTTGTTGCTCTTTTTATTATGTCAACATTAATTTTTAATAATCCATTACTTTATAACTGATTTAAGTAGCTAATCTATACTTATCAATTTCTCATGTGTACATAGGCATGATTTTGGAACCTCTATTCTAATAGTCTGTCTATCCTGTGCCAGTGCTAGAGTAATTTAAATATTATATATTTATAATAAATATTTATATCTTAAGTGTTAGTCTCTCATCTTTGCCTTACTTTTTCAATCTCTTTTAGATATTTATGAATACATGAGATTTTGATTTAAATTCCATTAAATTTATAGATTAGATTGGAAAGAAATGTTATCTTTACAATACTGTCTTCCCATTCAGAGATATGGCATAGCTCTCCATTCTCTCAGGTCTTCTTTTGTGTTCTCTAATAGCATGTCAAAATATTTCCTTGTAAAAGTTTTATTTGTTTTTGTTTATTGCCATTGTGTATGGTTTTATATTTGTTTAACAATTACTGATAAAGGGAAATGCTATTATTTGTTTGGGGTACCACTATTTCTAATAAATTTTGTAGGATTTTATTATAAAAATTTTTATTATTAGTTGTTAAATTTATCAAATATTTGTTTCTATATCTGTCAAGATGATTACATGATTGGTTTCCTTTATTCTCTTAACATAGTGAATTAGATTGATTTTCCAATGTTAAATTTATTTTTGCTAGTGGCTGGTTTTACATACAGCCATCTTGCTTTATTTTTACTAGTTCTAATAATTTTCTGCTGATTCTTATAAATATTCTACATAATTATATCAACTTTCTTTCTAACTCTTATTCCTTTTGATTTTTCCTATTACAGTGTATGATCTTCAGTATTATATTGAAATATTAAAGACAAAACTAAAAGTTACTATTAAAAATATAAAAGAAGATCTTCACAGCATCAGGAAAGGGCCTTAAAATGCAAAAAAAAGCACAAACCATAAAGAAGTTTGATAGATTTGATTATATCTGGTGACAGAGCTAGAAAAATATTTATATCTGGCAAAGAATGAATAGACTGGACAAGGATCTCCTGTAAATGATCAAGAAAAAAAAGGGGAAATCCAGTAGTAAAATTAGCAGAGAATATGAATACACAATCTATAAACTGAAAAACTAAGTGTCTGTTATACAAGTGAAGAAGACATAACCTTATTAGTAGTCACAGAAATATTGAACTAAAACAATAACTATATACATAAAATGTTGGGCAGTATCAAGTCTGGACTAGTATTTTATTTCTATTATGGCTGTGCCATTATACACATTTGAAAGAAAATTGGAAACTATTACATAAATGACTGTGCTTATTCTAAACTTAGTGATGATAATAATCCTGTTATATAACTACCACTACCCACCCACCCACCCAATAAAAACCTCTTGTACTGGTAAAGACATATATGAAGGATGGTCACTGCAAGACTGTGCTAGTTAGAAACAAACTAAATATCCCTAAATATGGGAAATAGATAAAATACATAGAAATACAAAAGATGAACTTGTTCCACATTTGTTGACATAGGTAGATTCCAAAAACATAATGCTGAATGAAAAAAAGTAACAGAGTATATCAAATAAGATTATTTTTGTAAATTAAAAGCACATATCTAAAACAATACTATATGTGTGTATATACACAAATATATATTGGTTTGGAAGGACTCACATTAAATCCACAAGAATAGGTATCTATGGTAGGGAAGATGGATTTGGAAATGGGCAATACAGGGAATCATAAAATTACATGAATAAATTTAAATATAAAAGAGAAGTTGGGCATGGATCAATGATGATATTTGGCTATACACTGAGAACCATGATCAATCTAATTCTATAAATGTAAGTTCAAAAAACTTGAGAGGAAACAAGGGAGAGAAAGGAAACAAGAACAAATGAAAAAAGAAAATGAGTAGTTACACTGAAAGCTCAGAATAATGCCAAGAAGCCAAAAAGAAAGAGAGACAGAGACAGACGGAGACAGAGAGAAAGAAAGGAAGATCATCTGTAGCTCTTAACCAGACAGTGGTTCTATTAATGGAACTATCCACAGAAGATTGAAAAAACTGTTAGGAAATTTAAACACATATTTTTATGGTGAGACATACCTGACACCCCCCACCCCCATCTACAACTGTCTTGCCAACTCTGAAAATATGGAGGTCTTTTCTGCCTAAGGAAACCATTAGAGACTCTTTCAGCTGGCTTTTTAAATGGATAAATGATGCATGCAGTGCTATATTTTGGGCAATAATTCGAGTATGATAAATCATAGGGATTTTCTCATTTCAGTCATCAGTAGCATTGTTTGGTGGAATCTGCACTAGCGTGACTGATGTTTTCTCTAGTGGATGTTGTTCCATCCTATGGAAGCTCCATGGATCCTTTCTACTCAAAAAAAAAAAATCTGGTTGACTATACTATCTTATTTCCTTATAGTCAGCTTTAGGTTCATAATAGAGAAAATACTTATGCAACTATGGTTAAACCTCTGAAAAACATATATGTATAGAGAAAAAAAAGAGGAGTGCATAAAAGTAGTCTTGGCTAGAGGGATAGGAAGAAACAGAACCAATTTTATTAGGAGTTATGAAGATACTAAATACAGAGTCTCTTAATGGCTTATAATTTGACGCAATCTTGAGAAATTAAAAGTTTTCAAGCCAGTAAGAGTGTTGATCTCTCAAATGAGGAGCATTCATTCATGTGCTCTTGTTTAGCCTTTATGAGGGCTGCAATGATTACCTCTCAATGAGCAAGACTGATTAAAAGCTGTAAAATGTTCTTGCCTATCCTAACATGAATTATGTCCTTACAGTGGGCACCCATAAGGATGAAGAAACTGTACAGTCTCTTTTGAGGTGGCACAATGCAAAACAAATCTTTCATTCACCAACATTACATCTAGGTCTAGTTCCAAAGCCAGGGCCTTGACTTAGAGACTCCAGACTCTCCTCCCCTTAACTCCACTTGTGTACACACATGCACATGAACAGTCAAATGGAAAGAATCAAGGTTATGTAAGGTCCATCCAGCCCAGGGTGTGCTCTAAACCTCAGGTGCCAGGTCAACTGTAGCTTTAAAAGGAACTGATAAGGACTAAGAAAGGATCTAAAATTTGAGAGAGGTTCCTGATTATGCCATTACCCAAGTTCTGCATTATTTCACTGAATCCTCACAATCACAACAACCCTGTATAGTATATCTTATATTATTATCCCATCATAACAGATGAGTAACCAAAGCTCAGAGATGAAGTGTCATGCTTACAAGCAGAAAGCAAGTAGCCAGGGCCAGCACTTCTATCCTCTTTCTTACTTCATGTGCTGTGCTCTTTCTTCTGCAAAATGCTCAAAAGATGCAAGGCAGCAGTAGACACAAAAGTAAAATTACTTCTTAGGCAGACGTGAATTGAAATTACAGATTTCAAGCCAACCATCACTGGATCCTCCTTTTTTGATGGATGACCAAATGACACATGTTCCTCAGGCAGTAATGATCCTTAATTGGTATTTTGCTCACCAATAAAATGTGATTGCCTAGAAAATATAAAGTGTTTCTAGGTCTAACCCATGTTGTGGTGTTTTCTCCCCAAAGGACACCCTCTTCTCCCATTCTCAACAAAGACTTGTCATGTGTCACAGCTGCCAAGCAATAGCCTTCTCAGATCGGCTTACTCAACAACTCAGACTTCACCTTGTTCTAGGACCAAATAAAACAGCTGCCCACTGTGTGCACTGCCCAGGAAATCTTCCCCAAATTGCCTGGTTTAATTTACTTCATGATTTCTGAAATATCTCCAGCTATTGCCTCTTTGGGGGTAATCAGACACTTCTCTAAAGTGCAAACATTCTGGGAGTAATAAGTTTATCAATTATTCATACTTAAGTGTGGATTAGTTCAGCCAGTAAGCTGTTCTCTTAAAACCCACTTGAAATTCCTCTGTGAGGAAAGTAGGTGAGACATAATTAGAAGGAAAAAGATACTATTTGGAAATATTTTGAGGGCAAAAGCTGTCATAACTGGGGTTTTATATATCTGGAGAGCAACAAGTACAACCCCCTAAAACTGGAGTGGAAAGGATGATAGTAGGTGGCAAAATAGTGTTACAAACAGGTAGATGGAGAGATGTAAAAAGGCAGAAGGCAGATTTCGCCTCCATGCCAACTCTACCTATTGAACTATCTGGCTCCTGAGACTTTCCATGGAGGCCCTTGATGAGACAGATTCCTCTACTTCACGGGAGTCAGTCCTTTGCAGAATCACAGTCTGCACACCAGGACACACTTCCTAGCCTCACCCTGTTCAGCTGACCAACAGGGAATCTTATGTACTCACAGTTGCAAAGTAATTGTTTGGAAATATTGTGACTCTCATTCTCCCTATCTAACGACAAAAAAAAAAAAAAAAAAAAACAAACTGGAATCAAACTACAGCATAACTAAAAGGGGTTAGATGCAAAAAGAAATTATTGATAACTAAACTTTCACCTTTAAAGTTCCTTATCTCTAGTTTGAGTGGAAAGGTTTCTGCTTCATGTATTACAGAAAGCATCTTATGGGAGGGGTCTTTTTTTTATGATTATGGATTCAGGACTGGGTTTTTACTGTGTAAGGTGTGTGTGTGTGTGGGGTGGGGGGGAGAATGCTTTAATATGTCCTCAAGCAATATTTCTATTCTTATAAAGAAAAATGGGGAAAAGAGGTGTAGTGGGTGTTTCCCCGCCCTACTGAAGTCTTTGCTAAATCCTTCCAGAGTCTTAGCAAGAGGCTAACAGTTTAATTTTTTCCTTTTCCCCTCCCTTTGGCTACCAAGAAGTAATAGGCGATGAAAACCTATTACAGTGTTCATGGAAAGATTATGTAGGGGTGTGTTCATTTTCATTCTTCTATAAGTTTCTAATAAATGTGTGTGGTTACACAGAGATGATATAATCAGTTTGTGGGGAGTGCTGCTCTGAATGCATCGCAGCTGGATCGCTCCCAGCAATGTGCTATGCTACCTCTAAAAAGTATCAGACTCCAAGTAGACTGAGGATTTTTAACTCTAGTGAGTTTTTGGAAAAGAGCAGAATTTTGCCTCATTGATAAGATAATATTTTTTAGTGCTTGTTCTCTGTAGACAGATCAAATAAGTGCCTTACACATAGATGATATTGGTAAAAATTATATCTCAAAATTAAATGAATGAGGTTATATTAGAGCAACAGGAAGTATGCTTGCAATTTGGGGGGAGAAACTCCTACAAAATTCAGAACTTAACCCTTGTCAAAGCAAACCCAACTATAATTTTTTGACATTCAAAGCAATCTAAATAGTTTGCCTTCTACTTGCAACACTAAAAAAAAAAAAAAAAAAGATGAGGTTTTGTTTTGTTTGTTTTAATAGAAGAGAAGGTTCAAAACAGATGTTCACATATCTATAACAGGAGTTTTGAAAATATTCCTATGCCACGTCCTCTTTGGAATCTAACGCTTCATAGATTTGCTGAAATGTAAAAGCTCTGTCATTAGTCCTACTTTGTTTTGGTCTTCTGCCTACTTTCAGTCATCCACACAGGAGCAGTGTTTGTTTGCAAGGTCTTAAAATAAGAGAATTACTAGGGAGGAGATAATTTGTGGGACAGGCAACAGGAACAAACTGCTGGATGAGATCCAAACAGAATCTTCAGCCTGTGCTCCTCTGAAACGTTTGTGCTGGGCCAGACCCTTTGGAGGGGCTCTTCCAGAAAAGATGGGTTTCACGCATAAGAATAAAACCTCAGAACACTGTCTTTATTGCTAAAAATCTCCTTTTGGGTAAACTTTTCTCTCTTTGCCAAGGGTCTTCTTGGCCTCGTTCATGCCTCTTTTGTACCCCATCTTTAGAAAGCAGTTCTCATCATCCAATTATTACATTCACTGAATTGTAGATTATTATGAGATGAAAATTCTTCCAACTTGTACTGAGTTCCAGTGAGCTAAACAATAGTTTGTGATTCTCATAAGAGAACACAGAGGGAAGAGGCAGATAATTGGGTAATTATGGAAAACAGCTCAGAGAATCTCTCATAGCCTTCCGAATAACATTAGAAATATTTTTAGTAAACACAAATTAAGCCCTCTAAGGTTTCAGAGCTAATGAAGTAAAATAACATTTCTGCTACCATTCCAAGATGACAAATAACACCCTAGTAACAGCTGGAGATGCACAAACCCCAGACTTCAGTGGAGTCTTGAGCCATGACTATAAAGTATGGGTAAACCTGAGAGACTAAAAATACTGCTTCTTTATATTTAAAGCATCTCATCTATAAATTCACAGAAATACCATCTTCAATTCATAAAAAAAAATAACAAAGCATCTGTAGATTACACATTTGAATCATTCAAGTATAATAAATAAACAAATAAATACTTAGAGGTCCTACAACATATTCAGCACTACGGGACAGAGAAAAAAAAAGAATCAGTGATACATTGTATGTCCTCAGCTAACAGGAGTGATAAAAACTTCTATGAAACCATGACAAAGGATAGTTCCCACACTTTGTGTAGAAGAGGTCATGGATGCTATAAAGAGAATGATCAGCACTGTGGCAAATTTTCCAAGAAAGGAGACAGTAACTGAGCTGAGCCTTAAAGAGTAGACAGGTAGGTCTGTGTTTTTGGTGGGGAGTAGGGGAGCAAGAGCAGGCAAACTGAACTAAATTTAAACACTCAGAAAGTATGCATTGAGCACCATTATCACTAAGCAGTGTGGGAACCTGTCTAGCTTCAATTTACCTTCTAAGAGTTTGTCAGATTTGGCCAATGCTCAGTCCTCTCTTAATATTTTCTTAATCACTTGAACTAAGAACTTTTGTTTAAACTTCTCTTTCTGCCTCACTCTCTTATACATAACAAAAAATGTCACTAAAATGCTGATTGCCAGATTTAGGGCATAAATAGAAAAAAAATGATTCAAAGTTAATTCAGAGATTTTTCTGTTATCTTCCTCAGAAAGTACAATAGTTTCAGCAGAGTGAGATAAATATTCTGACTCTGGGAAAGATAGCTAAATGGATCAATACTAAATTTTGTACATGAATTTCTTCTAAAGGAAAATTAGATATAACCCATGGTTTTCAAACTGAATTCAGAAGAAACCCAAGAGCCCATGCTCCTAGTTGCCAGTTTCTGTAAATGTCTAAATATGAGAACTTAATTTTATAAATACAATTTAAATGACTTAAAAATTATAGTAAAATCCATTTATTATACACCAGATTTTGAAACATAGGAGCCAGCAATCCTAAATTTACTGGACTGAATTATATATCCAAAGCAGAATTCTTTCATAGGACATTTTTCAAGAAAAGAGCTCTCACTGAATTACTTGATTTGTTCCATAGAATTTCTATGTCATTGTAATAGCAAACATTTATGGTGTGCTTATTAAATGCTTATGCTAATACTTACTTACGCTAAGCATTTTATATGAGATGATTTAATGTGCACAACCACCTATGGAATAGACACTATTAATACCATGTTATAATGGAATAAATGAAGCTCAGGAGATAACAAACAATGGGCCTAAAGTCACAAAGCTAGTAAATAGTGAAGCAGAGGTGGCATCTGGAAAGTGTGATTGCACAGCACAAACTCTTGGCTTACTAACCCAATACTTCCCCTAGACGTATCTATATGGGAAAATTCAGCACAGACGAAATAAATATCATAAATTTGTACAGCCCGTGGTAATAGAACAATGTCTTCCCCCACCTCCCCTTGCCCCAACCAATTATCTGTCCAGAACTAGACAAGCAGTTTTGGTACTTTTCACATAAGAAATTGCTTTTTATTATCAGCCGTTTACACTGCTTATCATGCACTCTGATCATGAAGAAAGTAGAAAAATTCTTTTAAGATGTATCTTGTTTCTAATTCTTCAGTTAAATATTATTTATTTTCATGCTAATTATGCTCAAGATTATTTTTTTCTCTTTGCTAAAAAGATAAGCCATTTTGAGCCATTTGAGTATCTAACTGCAATATCTTGAATAAGAAAAACTTCTTGATAAAACAACATGAAAATTATGTTTTAAAATACAAAATAAAAGAGCACATGTCAATAGCTTTTAGGTTGCCTAGACTAATAATAACGCCTTCATGTTAGTCCAGCCAGGATATATCACTGGCAGCTTCAGAATTCGTTTACCTTTTTCCTCAGAAGCTTTAACTTATCACCTTCCCGAATCTACTATCTAAAGAGTCAAGAATGCAAACTGCATTTCATATCCTTTACACCTCAAGTTTATCTCCTCCATTTAGACGATGTGATATTCTGCCAAAATTGTAAGACTTACTAAATGCATTTGGCAGCCCAGGTTCAAGTAGCTAATTTTCTCTAAGAGGCTTTTTAGTTTTTCTTACATCAGACATCAGCAGGACATCACCGTATAAACATAAACTGTTACAGAGAGTTTTCAGATTTCAATGACATCATTTTTATGCACCACTTAGAAGGTTTTGTTTATTTTTGAAAATCTTTTTATTTTTATTCCGATAACCAAGCATATGGTTTTAAGTATCCAATTCAGAGTAAAAAATGGATAATACTTATTAAATGTTTTACTCTCATAAAATTTGATCTTTAATGAATTTATCTGTTCCTAAATAGGATTATTTTGTGTCTTCACCTTGGAGAGGTGGTAAGAGTGTGGCTGAAAGTCCTGGCTTTAGTCTACTTTGAGTTCTACAGACCCTCAGGAATATCAAAATGTGATCTTTGAATTATTAACTCACTGTGGTCAGGAATATGGTTTTAAATAGACATAAGGCCTATAAAGGGAAACCCTTGTAGGACTTGGAATCTATATTCTCAAAATCCTAAGACCTGAAAAATACATGAACCTACCTTTGTTCAGGGTTGGTGGTATAGTTTCATCTTCAGCATTAGGCCAGCATGGCAGGACCAGTACCTCTTAAATGCACTAGCCATTTCTCTCTCATATGTTCTTCTTTGTACTTCCTGTTTTCTGATCCTTCACCTGACAATTAATTTCAAATCTTTTATCCTACAAGAAACTTCCTTACTACATGGTACTTACTCAAGACAACTGAACCCATCATTTGCCTCCTAAACTTGGTACCCAAGAGAGTACAGACTTTGATTCAAATGTGAAAGGTGCAAGCTTTTAGTAAAATGACTTCCCCTTTCAAACGCATTCCAAAAGAATTTTTAGACTTTGTAATACTAGAGAGAATGTGTTTTAGAGCTCAGTAAGGAGAGTCAGACACAGAAAGGGCGGAGCAAAGCCCCATAGCTCTTTTCTCTCTCTCTCTCTCCTCCCACCAACAGGCTGCAGATGCAAGTGCAGTCAGGCGAAGAGGGCAGCAAAGCAGGTCAAATAAGGTTCCAACTTTCTAGCCAGAAAACCTACAATAGGAACATCAGGAAACTGAGAAGTTCTGGGAACAGGAAGGGGCTTGGGAAAGTAATACCATAAAATTATTTATGAACTCCTGGCTCACTATCCAACTTGAGTGTGAATGGATCAGATATTAAACAGTATAATAAAGACTGTGACAACTAAACTAAGAGATAAATTCAAGACTGGTCACTGATTGGTGTGTATATGGCATATATCAGAATAGTATGGCAAAGGCTTTGAAAATGGAACTGACATTAAAATCACAACCCACAGAAGACTGGGCAGAACTTGTGACCTACAGACTAACTGGGTCCATTGTCTACTAAAACAAAAGATATCAACATTCTCCATAGGATGTAAACAAGACCAAGAATCTCATAATGTAATATTCAAAATATTCAGGATACTATCTAAAATTATTTGGCATCTAGAGAAACAGTAATATTTCGACTTGCATGGAAAAAGATAATCAATAGACATCAATAGTGAAATGACACAGATTTGAAATTCTGTGAAAAAGACCTTATATTAGCTATTATAAAATTCTCCAACAAGTAAGGTGGAACCCTCTAAATTGAAAGAAAAGATTTTTTAAATCTCAGCAAAAAATGTAGAAGTTTTTTAAATAAGTTTTTAAAATAAGAATTAAATGGAAATTTTAGAGCTGCAAAAACCAATAACCAAAATTTAAGAATTGCTGTAAAGGCTCAAATTAGATTGGAGATAACAAAGAAAAGAATAAGTGAATTTGAAGATATGTAGAAATTTATCCTACTGAAAAACAAATTGGGGAAAATAAATAAATAACAGAGTCTCAAGGATTTGTAGTAATATACCAAAAGACCTAATATTTTTGTAACTGGAGTCCCAGAGGAAGAAAAGAGTCCAGTGATCAAAAACATCTAAAGCTATAATGGCTGAAAACTTTCAAAATATGGTGAGATACATAAATGTTCAGATTCAAGAAGCCCAGTAAACTCCAAAGAGGAAAAACTCAAAGAAAGACATATTTAAAAACATTATAATCAAACTGCTAAAAATTAAGACTAAAAAATTTTTTGGAAGTAACCAGAATACATTAAGAAGAGATCTGGAATAACTGAAAAAGGACTTTTTATTTTGACAGAAGGGAAATTGTAGCAGAAGGAAATTTGGAACATAACAAATAAAGGAAGAGCAATAAAAATGGTAAATATTTCTGTAAAGATAATAATCTCTATTATTCTCTCTTCTCATATTCTTTAAATTACTGTGTTAGGTAGCCTTCTCAAATGATTCCAGTGTGACCCCTCCTCCCTGATATTCATGCCCTTGTATAATATCCTGCCCTTGAGTGTGGACTAGATTTAGTAACTTCATTCTAACAAACAGAATATAGCAAATTGAAGAAATGTCACTTCCACTATTAGGTCATCAAAAACAGTGACCGCCATCTTTTTTCACTCAGCTGTACAATTCTGCATTTCCACTAGCAATGTATGAGATTCCTCACCAGCACTTCAAATTGTCAGCATTTAAAATTTTAGCCATTCTAATAGGTGTATATTTCATTTTGGTTTTAAAACCAAGATACAAAATGGTATAGCTTTTTTGGCAGTGTCTTATAAAGTTAAATACTTGTTTACAATATTGCCCAGTATTACTACTCCTAACTATTTACTTTAGAGAAAGAAAATGTATATCCACACAAAAACCTGTACGCGAATAGCAGCTCTGGTCATAATTGCCAACAACTGGAAATAATAGTTGTCCTTGAACAAGTAAATAGATAAACACATTATGTATATTTATATAATGGAATATTACTCAGCAATAAAAAAAGGAATGAACTATTGATATATGCAATGATATGGATGAATGTCAAAGACACTAGTCTCAGGCAAGAAAAAAAAAGCTAGCCTCAAAAAGTTACACACTCCCATTTATATGGCAGTCTCAAAACAAAATATAGGGACAGAAAATAGATCAGTGAGTTAGCAATGGGTTAGGTGAGGGAAAGGGTATAAAACAGCATGAAGGAGACTCTTGGGGTGGTGAAATGGTTCTATATTCTGATTGCAGTGGTAAATACAGATTTTATATATGTGTTAAAATTCATAGACCTGCATTAACAAACAAAATCAAAATTATTATAAGTAAATTTATAAAATAAAAATTTTTAATTAAAAAATATGTCCTCAAAAAGCTTATAAGCAGGTAGATGTTGAAAACTATATAACACACCTGTAGAATGCTTTCTAACAAGTTGGTACTCAAACGCTAATCAAGTAGAATTGTATCACACATGCCTTTAGCTTAAACAAAATTACTTACTCCCACTTTGCTAAGAAAGAGAAGTTTTACACTTGATCTTAGCTGAAAGGCCGAGAAGCAACAGAAATAGAAGCTTTATGTTATTTTTTGTACAAGAGATCTTCCTCTTACCCCTACTTCCTCCATGTTCTTTAAACTAGACATCTATCTCCATTACCTTCAAAAGAAAGAGGAATCCCATTAGAAACACAAAGAAAAATAAGTTAATTATTGGCTGGGGAACATCAAGAATTCCAGCTCATCAAGGAAAATATTTCTAGGATAAATTAGCTAACCTGGATTTTCATCTTACCCAATGAGAGGGCCCACAACCATCATAACTAAACTCGAGTTCCCTCCTCACAATTTCTCAAATAAGAAAATTCCTCTGTATTGCCCAAGAATACTTTCTACATACCACATTTCAGCTCCTGGTCTCTAGGCGGAAGAATTAGGCTACCTTTTAAATATTTATGGAGATTTCCCCTTGACTCTAATTTTGTTTTCTTCCTTCTTATTTATTTATTTGTTTGTTTGTTTGTTATTTTTTGGTTGAGGTACAAGAATTTGCCCTAGAAATGGTAACATTTTCTTTTTTCTAAATAGGCACAAAAAAAAGAAGAGAAAAAGTTTAACTGCTTCTCACAGGTTCTTAAAACCTAACCAAACTCCTCAAGAGGTTTTATTTTTCCTACATACTACTCCAGTTTCTCACTTCCTGCTCACTCCTCAGCCTCTGCAATTCAGCTTCTAACTTCATTGCTTCACCAATAGAGATCTTGTTAAGGCCACTAATTCATTCCATGCTACAAAATCTATGGACATGTTTTGGTTTTCATCTAATACCACATGTGTTATTCACTTCTACTTTTGAAATGCTTTCTTACCACAGCTACAGGCTCATCCCCAGCCATCAAATGTCGCACTTCTAAAAGCCTGGGTAGTAGATAACTTTTTGTCTCACTATTTACGTTTTTCCATATTCACAGTTTTAATGATCACATTACTGTGATCAACCCCCACATTTACAACTCTACTTCAGAACTATTCTGAGTTTATATCTTTATTTTCAACTTCCTACCCTACATCTCCATTTGAAAGTCTCAAATTCAATGTATCCAAACTTAGCATATTCAAATTCAGCATATACAAAAACTAAAGTATTGATCTTTCTCCTAAAACATGATTTGACTTCTGTTTTCCCTATCTCAGTGAATTTACAGAACTGAGTTCTATTTCAACCTTCCTCACTCAACACTCATATCCAGTCTGCCACAAAGTCCTATTGATTTAACTTCTAACTCAATCCATTGACTAGTCTACTGTAAGAATCACCATCTCTCACCTGAACTGCTGTGGTAGCCTCCTAACTGATCTCCCTGCATTCATCTGGCTTTTTCTAATTTGTCTTCTGCACTGAAGCTGGTGTGATCTTTTCAAAATGCAAATGCAGGTTATTTTCCACCCACCATTCCCAGCCACCCTCATCCTATCTAACCAAGTCCAAGATTGCCAACAGACACAAACTGATCCAGACAGCTATGACTGCATGTATATGTGGGTGGGAATAAAAGAGCGATACCTGTACAAGCATTTCTGAGAACATGTCTGATTGAGAAACATGCCTAATCATGTTTCAAAGCATCCCCAACAGTTTTTAGGTTTATTCACCATTTGAAATCATTTATGTCTTTTTGTGGGAAATTTCAAGTTTTCTGTATAGTAAAAATCTTCATCACTTTTCATTGTTATTTTTCTCTCTTCATGGCACACATGGTTTCTCTCCTCGTGGTTTCAGATGGCTTTGCTTTTTGAGAAGCAACATGGTAGAGCAGAAAGAGCTTGGATTAGGGAGTGAACACATGTAGATTTAAATCACAGCTCTGCCAATTATTATTATTTGAGCTCAATTCCTTATTTTGAAATGAGAATTTCTCAGATTTTCTTTTATTTGTGGTGGCGAGGGGAATTGTTTGTTTAGAATTTGATGAGCTAATCTATGCAAAGATGCTAACATATCGTCTGGCAGGTGGTAGGTGGCCTGTGAATGTTTGTTCCCTCCTACCAGAATGGGTGGTGCTAAAATATTCCAGACCAAAGAAAATCCTAAGATTATTTTCAAATTTTTCCAAGGCTAAATTTGCTTCATAAGTGCTTGGACTTAAATGTTGAGTTGAAATTTTATTGTTAATGATTCATTTCAGCTAACATATATTGAACACTTCCTATATGCTAGGCTTCATGCTAAGCAATATACATTCATTACTCAATCATCACAAATTCCCTGTGATGTATCATACTATCCCATTTTATAGATGAAGAATGCCAAAGGTCAAATTTGAACACAGGTCTACTGACTCCAGAGCTTGTGACCTCTCTTGTTGAGACCCAATCCAGAAAACTTACATAACTGCTTGCTGCCTTTGATCATCTAAGTTTCATCGAGAACCTATAGGACACTTCAGGTCAGAGCCTAGAACTCAACCATATGAATATCTTTATATGATACAATTTAACTTCATAATGTTACATGGCAATTTTAAGATTAGAGAACTAAAATGTACTTTATTTTTCCATGTTTGATATTATCCAAATAATATTTATTTGGGATTATAGAATTTAATAACTCTTTCTGGCAACATTAAATACCAATACTCTAAAGAATTATTCATGAAATATTAAAGATAGGAATTTGGCAAAAAGAGAGAATTTTGATTGTGATCTTTATAGAATCAGAAATAGTTTAGGGACCTGATTTTGACAGCACTCTGTATGGAAGTATGTAAACCTCTATCTTTGACAATACTGATAGGTTTTCAAACAAACTATCTCTGAAATAAAAAGTTTGAACCCCAGAGAATATTCCAAATGTACAGGCACTGTGCACCCGAAATATTTATGCAATATGATAGGTACCAAATTCACATATAAGGAAACATTTATTTTTCTCCAAGGCTGAGGGTTGAAATCTATCCCATGAGGGAGTTCTATGGCAATACCCAAAGAAAAACATATGCCTGTCTGACAGCCCACAAAGAAATCCATAGGAAAATATGAGAGATGTGTCTGAAATATTAGTTCACAAATCTGGCTGCATTTCACAGTATTGGTGGAAGTTCGGATTCAAGAACCATGTGAAACCAGAGAGTACCTATAGTTAAATAGTCATCGATTTTTGTTGGTTCCTGCTAATAACTCTGAATTGCAGTTCTGTAAAATCTAATAGATATGATGACATCTAATATTTTGTTAAGTAATCCTAGGAAGAGTAATCCGAGGGCAATGACTTTTGCTGGCTGAAAAGTTTCTGCTCGCCTTTGACCACACCATTTTATCATTTAAAATATGTACTAAAGTGTACTTGATAATCTTGTACAATGCTGCATATATGGTAGGTATTCAATGAAATACTGATCAATTGACTAATTCTCAGAGTATTGATATTTTTAAAAAAGCAGAGATTAGCTCATTAATCTCTCAGTTTTTCTTTTTTTATACTTTCAAATAACTGACTTGCATCTTCAGAGCAACTTGTAGCTCTGAAGTATCCACAAATCCATTTGAAAAAGACAAGAGCATGAAAATGTTGAGAATGATGAACTTTAAAGAGCCATCATTAAAAAAAATATACCAGTTACACTGAAACTTTTAATAAAATGTCTTTGCAGACAATTTTGAAATAATTAGAAATGGTAAAGAGAATTAGATAGGGCTGCTTAGTTCCATTCCTACATAATAAAAGGATCCACCGTCACAAAATAAAATAACTTTGCATTGATGTGGCAGATACTTCCTAAAGTGATTCCAATAAGTTACTGCCTTATTCCCATCCTTTCCCCTTCAGTGTGGGAGAAATCTGTGATTTGCTTCCAATCAAGAAAAATGCCAAAAGTGATAGGATGTCACTCCCTTGATTTGGTTATATTATATAACAAAAGGTAACAGGATACTGTTATTTCCATGAATACAATATGTTATTGTATTAGTTCTCTGGGGCTGCCGTAACAAAATCCCACAAATCTGGTGGTGGTTTGAAACAATAGAAATTTATTCTTTCATAATTCTGGAGGCTAGAAGTCTGCATTCAAGGTGCCTGACATCCACGCCCCCTCTGAAAGCTCTAGAGGAAGAATCTTTCCTTGCCTCTTCAAGTCTCTGGTAGTTCCCAGCAATCTTTAGCATTCCTAGGCTTGTTGCAGCCTAACTCCAACCTCTGGTTCTGTTGTTATATGCCTGTCTTCCCTGTGTGCCTCTATTTTCATACAGGATATGTCATTTGATTAGAGCATCCTCTATTTCAGCATGACTTCATCTTAACTTGACTAATTACATCTGCAAAGACATTATTTCTAAATACAGTCACACTGTGAGGTTCCAGGTAGACATGCATTTTGGGGGACACTATTCAACATAGTTCAATTAAATAAGACTTTATCTTAGCAGACAGTAGGGAGAGACCATTCCTTGTTGACTTGAAGAAGTAAGCCCCAGGTTTTGAGAGGGCTTACAAGGAAGCCACAGATTAAAACACTGTGGGCAACCTCTAGAAGCTGAGAGCCACCTGCTCCTGGCTAACAGCCAACAAGAAAATGGGGACCTCCATTCTCCATGCACGAAGAAATGAATTCTGCCAACAACAGAAGCTTGGAAGAAGATCAAGCCCCCAAAATGAACGTATCTCACTCACACCTTGATTGTAGCCTTGTGAGACCCTGAGCAGAAGATCCAGCTAAACAATGTTAGACTCCTAACCCAAAGAAACCATAACGTATTATGTGCATTGTTCTAAGCCACAAAATTTGTGGTAATTTGTTACACAGCAATAGAAACTAGTACAACTAGTACAGTGCTTTAAAGTTTTCATTCACTGTACCTCATTTATACTTCCCAAAGCTTAATCCAAAGGCATTTCTTTCAGTTCTGAGTTATTTATACCACCAGCATTTCACTGTATTCACATGGATCATTGGAAATGACCTATAGTGCATGATTGTGCTTATTGAAAAACAGAATTTTGGTACTCAGAACTTCAGAGATCATATATTTCAATCCTCTTATTACACAAATAAAGAAACTGAGCCCAGACACAGAAATTAATTCTTGACCACCAAGGTACCAGGTGGAAAAGGCAAACTCCAATCCATAAGTCTATTGGGATCCAAGCCAACATTATTTCAATATTGCAGATTATTACCAACTCGCTGGGATCCTTTAAGATTCCTAATATCAAATAACAAAAGAATAAAAATAAATCTTGGATTTTTAGAAAATGCACGTTATATAGCTTAATAAATGTCAATATTCACAATTAGCACTAATTAACTTCTAGAAATGTGCCAGTCACATTATAGCATTCAATAAATATTTGATTAAAAAATTAGTATCATGTTTTCCTGTGCTATCACCATTTTGAAACATAAAAGACACAAGTCAATCCCCATATATTTTGATCTGAAGATAGTATACTCCCATCTGCAAAAGCCATGGCTGCCATGTTGACATCATACCAACCTGAGTTTGAATTCAAGTCCTCACATTATTCACTTGTAAACTTAGAACATTTCCTCAGATTTTCAGTTGTATTTCCTCACCTGCAAAATGAAGGGAATAATAATGACCTCCTATTGTTCTGTTTTGGTACAAACAAAATAATAAATGTAAAATGCCTGGTATTTACAGGGCTATTTTTTTTAAATGAAGAAGAGTTTTTCCACTTCAGATATTTTCTGAACTATAATCTGTTTCAGAGGCATTTAATACAACTTTTTATTCTACGCTAAGAGACGTTTTCTTTGAAAACAATTTTCTGTTGTAAGGATTTACTCCTCTTCGGTTCTCACCACCCATCCTTCGTCCCCTTGACAAGCTCAGTAGAAAATAAAGGCCTAAAAGGTCTAGGGAAGAAAAAAATTTCATTTGACTAGGGCTGAATTTATTGACACTTAGGTGCCACACACAAAAAGGGAAAAAAGGCAGAAGATTCTTAAATTAATCATTGATTAGGAGTTTACATAATTTAGAGGTAGTAATCCAAAACCTGTTTCAAATTAGATGAGAGCAGAAAAGTGATGTGGAAATATTTACTGTTCAACTGGAATTCTTCTGATTGCACTATTTATCAGGTAGTATTTCAGATAATTATATAGAACTATGAGTAACATGAAAGAGTATAGTTATGGTTCATTTTTGCACGGCTCTGTTAAGACTTAGAAATTATGTGCAGGCAATGTTGGAAAAATTCCAACATGGACCATACTGAATTAGGCAACAGCTGGTGAAGAAGGTTTAGGTTAGGGATTGTCCCAACAGCTGGAGAAAAAGAGATATGTGGACTATGCTAAGTTTCACATTAAAAATTAGCAGTAAAATAATTACAAGTTAATTAGAAATGTAATGTCTTGATTTCAAAGCTTAAATGATCTTCCTTGGGACCATTTTAAGAGCACTGGAAGGTCCTTTAATTTCTGCTCAAGAGAATTTGTTTTCTAGCAGGTGTGCCTTAAAACTAAGAACATAGACATGACTTAAAATCATTTCCATGAGTTTCAAGCACTTCCACATGTTTTAAAAAATAGTCATCTCAATGTTCCTTAAAACCTAGGAAAGGTCATGGGGAGAGGAAGCTGTGAAAACCTTAATCCTGCAAATCTCATGACACATGGCATGATGCAATGGGGTTTGGAGCCAGAAGGCTTGAGTTCAAGCCTCTGCTCTGCTAATTACTAAGTAGGAGGTTCAGAGTAGAATTCCTGTCCTTTTCAAACCTTAGTTTTCTCATCCAAATTGAGAATGATAACATCTACCTTCCAAACTATGAGAGAATAAGTGACTTACATATATAGTATCTAGAAAAACAGGTCCATGGTTCCCAAACTGTGCACTGAGGCACCCCAAGATACTGCAACATGCTTATAGAAATGCTATGGCATACTTTAAATTTTCAAGGGAAATACAGCAATATTCAAAATCTGTCAGCAACTGTGTGAACTGCTAGCTCAAGGTAGTTCACAGTTTCAACATGAGATCATATTACATCCCTTTCACTGACATCGCATCTTTGTCAAGCTGAGTTTCGGTGTTTGCTGGACAAAAAGGAAATAAGCATGAAAGTCAATATAAAACAGGAAATGGGGGTAGTGGTGTTCAATCTGATTCCAGTGTCTGAGAGATATGCAGTGCCCAAGAGGTCCACAGATCTTTTTAGTAATTAACTATGCTTAAGACTAATTTTTTTTTCTTTCAACTAGCTATATTTTTTCTTCTCAAAAAGTTACCAAGAAGTTAGTATGTAAATACATTTTAAGTTGTTTAGACCTAACAATTCAAATATAGTTAGTTATTTATTTTGGCCTATAAATCCATGCAAAAAGTCCCGAGACAATGAAGTTGCCATAAATTGGAAAAATTAGGGAACTTTTTGCAGGTACCAATAAATTCACTTCCTTTCAGACTTGATGTTCTTTCACATGATTGAACCCTTTCTCTCAAAATTTAGATAAATTCAATTCTGTTCTTATTAGTAATGCTCACCACTATTCTCAGCCTTTGCAGTCTGATGGGACCATGTGATTGCCTTGGCCAGTGAAATGGGGAAAATTTAAAAACTCTTCATTGACTCTTCCCCTATTGACTTATTTTACTGAGGTGGGGAGACAACGAAGCCTCGAGATCTAAGTAACTTCATTTGTTAAGTTACTGTAGGAAGACAAGTTTTCCTGGAGAGTCACCTGGACTCACTGAGTCAAGCCAACGAAATTTGGTGGTTTGTTTTCTATGAAGCATAGGATTGTACTATCTCAACTCATATTCAAACTTGTTTCTTTCTATTGCCCTCTCCACCATTCTCCCAAATATGGTTTACTTACTCTTTTTGTGGCCAACTCTAAAAGATCATTAGGTAATAACTGGTACTGTAGAAAATGTGGCTGAAATAATAGAAGACTAAATGATGGGAAACTCAAAAAAGAGTTATCAACAGTATTGATTAAAGTGGCCTGATCACAGTGTGATGCCCCAGATCATAAATTAAAGTAAAAAAAAAAAATTCATTCAGTCAGTGTCAAGCCGTAGTGTATAACATTTTAAGGGTTAAAATAAAAATAGCAAACATTTTAAAAGAATGATTTTATTTAGATACAAGGGCATATACAGTAAGATAAAGCCACTGTTACATAAAATGTCAATAGAAGGTACTTCCTGCATTCTGGGAAATTTGGCCTTAAATCATAAATGGGGAAGCAATTCAAATACGCACATTTCTACGGTAGGAAAATTTCTGATTGGGCTAGAGGGTATAGAAGAAGTCATCTTTTCCAACAGTTATAAAATGAGAGTAGGAGGGTGGTGCTCTGAAAGGAAAATGTAAATAAGTTTCTCAACACTTCAAATATTATAAAGATGATGAGGCTAACTAGGAGGAAGTCAGGAAAAAGAAAATTGCATTCATTGATTCATCAATGTTTAAGAAATATCTTAATGTACATTCCATAAATGCTACCAGGTAACTGGGACTTGGTATCTGATTCTAAAGGGGTATTAATCTAGCAAGCAGACAGACTTAGAAAGGTATAATCACAACCCAATGTGCCACTTACTATAAAAAATAATGCTCTGGAAGATCACAGATTTACAAGAATAAGTTTGCCTATAAGAAACAGTGATATTTTCATCAAATAGAAAACATTTTAGCTGGATCTTAAGGTGTCAAAAACTGAGGTTTTACTCTGTCAGCAAACTAATAAACACTGCTCTTTACTCCAGAGGAAGATATTATCTCAATCTTCCATGACTGCTTGCCATAGAAACATCCTGGAAGAGATAATCCAGAACAAAGGCAGTGAGTGCCTCTGCACATAAAAAATGCAGAAATGTAAGTGATCCATGGAGGAGTGTCTCCCATTAAGCAAGAGTTCACTAAGACAGTAAAGTGTGGTATCTTAGAAGAATGCATTAAATATCTAAATAGCTAGGGTACAGAATACCTTTCAAAGAGGAAGCAGTGGGAGGTATAGAGAGGGAGGAGGGTATGTTGGGAAGAAGAAAAGAAATCCACAGAATTACATTGGAATTTGATTATTTACTCAAAAATCTTAGCCTTTGAACACCTATAAGTTATTCAGCATCAACTTCATGGTAAGAATTACTTATATAATTGAATGAATGAATGAATGAATGATCCACTTTGTCTCATAGAGAACCACCATAATTTTAAATGAAGAGACAAATGATCATATCTGCTAGTGGCTGTGTAACAAAAGCATTACTGTTGAAAGAGAACAATTTAGGCACTTTGCCTATAGTTAGGCTTTTGCAATAAGATAGGTTGGGAAAATGAAGGTCTAAATCAAAGAAGAAGCATTGAAGATTGATAGAAGTTGTTGAATTAATTTAGCAGAACAATGAACAAAAGAATCTAAAGTTAATTGGATATGGAAGTGGGAGTTCAGTGTTAAATATGAGTTATCTAGTAGGTTTAGAGAGGAAAGGTTGTTGAATAAATGGTGATACCTTAACCAAGATATAAAATGCAAGAGAAGACACAAGGAGAAAGTAAAAAACTTGATGTTGGGCTTTTTTCATTTATATCTTAAGATACAAGTGTCAAATCTAGAAGGATTTTAGAAGCTCCAGAAAAAGAATGAGCTGTCAGAAAGTGATAGGCATTGAAATAATAAAGAGTGAGAGAAATAACCCAAAGAGAAATTCAAGGACAAACAGAGAAAAGGCTTGCTTATAGATGAGACGTACAACCATTATTTCCCATAAGAGGTATATGTGGGAAGAAGAGAAAAAGCTGGGGAGAATGACTGGGAAAAAAAATATATTGGAAGAAGTGGAGCTGAAACCATGAGAATGATACACTAAAACCAAAGAAAGACAGTTTCAAAAGAGAGTCTTAGCAAGAGGGAATCAAACTGGATGGGAGCTAAAAAGTACCAATTGGATTTAGCTTTTGAATTATCACAGATTTCAAGAAAATAGTAGGGGCAGAAGGCAGATTACAGAAAGAAGACAGCTTCTTCTTAATTCAGAAGAGAGGGAAGAGAGAGGTTCGATCAAGTGGCCAACAGCTTGAAAAGAAAGTACAAATATATACCTTAAAAAGAACTTTCTCAATGGTACCCATAGGTCATTACTTAAAATCCTAAAATCCCTTCACTATGCATTGCCATTTTGAGTCATAAAGGTTTTTTCTTTTTTCCTTTTCAAAAATCTAATAAAATGCAATTGCTCTTGAAAATAGTAATACTTTAAACTCTTCCTCTAAAGTGTTAGTTCACCAGGATTTAACAGAGAAAATGTTCTTGGCTAATGAGACACCAGAGTTGTCTTAGTATTTTAGAAGTAGAATAACAGGGGAAGGGACATATTAAATGGGGACCTGTGAGGTCCCAAAGAAACAAAGTTCCTATTTGATTTGGTTAGAGACTGGCTAGATTGACTAACACTGCCAATCTTTTTTTTTTTTTTTTTTTTGTCTGTGAGAACACAGGATAGTTGAGAAAATATAAGCATGTAGTAAAAGTGGATTTTATCTTAAAGTACATAGTAACTGGTGAAAAGTTACTGAGGTGTTAACAGTTGCTGTCATTACCCAGAATATCAGTTAAGATTTTAAGCTACTGCACTTTGATTACATCAACCATGCTTTTCTGGCACTAACAAAAATTATTTTGCTAATCTTCAGAGCAAGACAGATCCATAAAGAGAATATTTGACCTATTAACAGCTGCTTTCCAGATTAATGAATTAATCTAGCATTAACTGAACATCTCCTATGCAGCAAGATAGTGTTTGAAGTAAGAAACAGAAGAATGGGAGTTGACTATTATTTCAACTGAAAGGTAAATCTGTGGCTTGTAACAAGAAATTGTATCAAACAAAAATGAAATGGTTCCAGGTTAGTGTTAATGTCCCTCTCATTAGAAACCTAAATGCCACCGTGGGAATAGGAACTCCCTGGTAGCCAGGACATTCAGGATGTTCTTTCTCCACCAAGCAAATTCTAATGAATATCAACTACAGAAGAGAAAAAAATAATAGAATAAATATATTATCATTTTTAATCCGTCACCTAGTTCATTTAGCTTCACCATGATTTAAGATTCAGAAACAAATGAGTATATGCATATGTTTAAAGCATTTATGAAATGACAGATCCTTGTAAGCAGTTCCAAACACTGAGCAATTATAATAGTACCTTCTAAAAGATTTAAAGGAAAAATTGTAATATTCTTTCACTTAAAAAATATAAATCTATTTATGTCCCTGACTTTTTTCTTATTTTATTTGTAATTATAAAATGCTTGAATTTTTCTGTGAATATAAACATTCTCTAAGAGAATGAAGTCTATTTTTTAAAAAAAAATTAATGCTGGAGGGCAAGAACTGTGTTTTCATGTCTAAGATGGGTAAACTTTTATCTATCACATTATGAATAAATTCGAAAATCTGATAAATTTAGATCTACCAGAGATTTTAAAAAGGAATCCTTAATTCAAATTTCACAAGTGCTTTCCAATTTCAAAATTTAACTCTAGTGTCTGGAACAGGAGAGGTAACTGGTGCATTGACTATTTACAAAGTACTATGCTCCATAAGGAAGAATCACAAATAACAAATTTGAGGAGAGGAGCATACGCAGTGAGATCTTGCATACAACTCATATGCAGCTCCTTGGGTATCAGCTATGCTGCAAAAAAAACTTGAATTGTGGCCATGGACGATTTGGCAATATCCTACAAAATTTAAGGCTTCTGAATACTCTTTATCTTAGAAATTCTATTTCTAAGAAATTATCCTAATGGGAAAAAAATCATGAATGTGAGCAATGTACTTACAAAGATAGTCATAATAGTACTGTCCATCACAAAAGTGAAAACCAAATATCCATCAATAGCGGATGATTCATAAGCTACTATAATATTCCCCCATAAGAGAATATTATGTGGCCATTAAAAAGTAATGTAGAAGAATAATAAATAGCAAATGTTTACAATAAATTGTGAAGGTAAGAAAATCAAAAAGTTTAAACATTCTCTATAGTATAATAGATTTTCTAAAAATGTGTATAGCTCTAGTGTGGATAGATATAGATATGAATAAAACAAAGGCTTGAAGGACCATGCTAGTAAGCTACCATTAACCTGGTGTACTGCAATAACCTCCTAACAGGTTTTCATCTCTTCTTGGCTCCTAATAGTCCTCCTTCTAGACTGCAGCCATACAGTTTGAAGGTACAAATCTACCATGTCATTCCTAGTTAAAAAGATGTAGAAGTGTTCCTTCCACTTTTAGGATAAAAAACAATCTCTGTCTTATAATTTGCAGTAATTGGCCCCTTCCTGTTTCCCTCTCTCTTTCACTTCTTTCTACTCTCTTCCAGGTCTCTCATACCCCCACTGTCTGCATTCCTAACAACTGCACCCCAAAATTCAGTTCAAGCAGATACAAGTGAGATATTCTTATCCTCCTGGAACTAAGCACTGTTTAACCCTACATGATTTGTACAGTATAAGAGGCTTCAAAAACTTATTCCTAAAGAGGAATTTATATTTCCTATCACACCAAGAAACAGGCGAAAGAATTTTCAATCAGCCCTGAAGCAAGGTCTTGGCTAGAGAATAAACAAAAATGCACAAAGGCAGTTGGCCTCTCTTTGAAGGGTTTCTCTGGCAAGCTATTCATTTTTGCAGAACAAGAGCAGAGCTGCCACAATTTGGGTGTAGAAAGTAGAAGATGTACATTTTGTCTCTGTCTCTGAATCACAGTCATGGAAGAATACTGATACATTAGCAACACTCACATCCTTCATCATCACATCTACTAGTCACACCACTGTGTCTTCAGGAAAATTCTTTACCTTCTCGATACCTCCATTTCAACACCACAAAATATGAATTGGACTCAATCATATGTCTATTTCTGTAGTTTGTCCTGATAGCTGTAACTCTGTCCTTAATGCTCACCTTAATTTGGTTTTACCTGTATATAAAATTGGACATGAGAGACACACATTGATTTTCCTTGGTCCTGTAAAGCCCTAGCAATGGATTTGACCAATAGATATCACAAAGAAAGATTGCTATGAGAAGCAGACAGTACATAACACTGTCAGACAAGCAAAGTATTTAGCCAAATACATTAAAATCCAAAGGCCAAACCTGGGCAGCCCAAATGTTTCATAAATTTCAATGGCTAGGTGAACCTCTGAATTCATATGGTGTGTGTGTGTGTGTGTGTGTTTGTGTGTGTAAGAGGCGGGAGGGGAGAGAGGAAGAGGGAGAAAGAGGAGAGAGGCCTTCTTGCAAAGGAAGCCACCCAAAAGTGCAAACAATCCCCTTTGGGTGCCTGAGGCCTAGCTTGCTCAGGGACACACTGAGATAGAATCAACAACAGGCTGTGGAATGGGGCACCTCAGGAGGTTGATAGGCTAATAGACCCTAATCCTCACAATACTCACATTAAAATTCCTTTGCCAAAGGCACTTATAAAGGGAAATAACTTGTACTACAGGGAGAAACCAAGGTAGACAGTGAACTCTTTCCCTTGTAATTTTTCTTACTAGTCTTTCTGATTTTACAGCATGATATGTTCTGAACCTTTTAGTAAAATGGAGGTTTCTCATTTCAGCCTGTAGTTAATCTGTTCCAAATGTTAAAGTTGCAAGTAAGATCTGGTAACTATCGCTGTATTGAGTTGATAATAGAAATAGAGTTGATCACCATCTGGTTTGGTTCAGAATATAACTTGCTGCCTAATATTGCAGAATTTGAGTTGGAAGACCCCTGCATTTCATGAATGCCACAAAAAAGAATTTAAAACAGTACTCCCCAATAGTCACATGTCCTTATTTATTGCTCTATAGGTTTGCTAAATACAAATATCACATTACTAATTTTGGCAAATTCCAGGGTACACAAACAGGCCAAAACCTCTTAACATAAATTTTGCCAGAGCTGCCTAATGATAATTTGAAAAATCCATGGTGCTTGTTTTCCAGAGTTATGACAGAAAACCATTTCAGAAATAAGAAACAAAATTTGAAATTGGTTTCTTGTTGCATGTCTCTGTTACCAATGCTGCTGTTGCAGATTTATGAAAATATACTTTATTCTACCACATTATGAATAAATTGGAAAATCTGATTTACTTAGAACTACCAGGGATTTTTAAAATGAATTCTTAACTAAAAAAAACAAAAACAAAAAACAAACTCTTTCATAAGTCTTTTCCAGTTTCAAAGTTCTCTGTTGTAAGTATTACAATAATTCTGACAACAAACTAGCTTTATACAAAGGAATTCTTTCTTCTAATTATGTTAAGTTATTACTAGATATGCTATTTTCTGAGAGTTTGAGAGTCCAGAAAATGAATATTTAATGACAAGGACCCTGTTGATCCATTTCCACTCTACTCCCAATGTTTTAAATTATAACTGTCACATAGGTGTCTACTTAATGAATAGAGTCCAAGAGAAGTAACAAGTTTTTTAATAACAACTTCCTATTTGCTTAAAATTTCTGTTCTTTAATCAGGGGATTTTATAAAAGATAACCAGAGAATGTAAAGTCTCCACAAACAATGTAATAGCATGCAATACCCCTTTCAGATATCTGACCTAGAAATGAATACCAATAGGAGACCCTAATTTCCTAATTGACATTGCTCATTTATTTAGGGATGCATGACTCAAAACACAAAAAGCAAGACAGGCACAGTAGGATGCAGTCCTCCTTGACAGACTAATTCCTTTATACAGTTGAATAAGTATAAGATATCTCAAGGCGCTCCCTCTGCTACAAGGAAATAAGATTTATTTAGACATGAATTTCTAAATTAACAATGCCTTCAAAAATTCTTTCTGAAAATTTTGCCCTAGTCCTCCAATTTTTTAACTATATTAATAACTGCATCATTTTATTGTGACATGACAGACTTTCTAAAATGTCCCTGTTAAATACCTCTAAATATCTGAAATTTAATTCCTTTGGTTAAATGACTTGAATGTAATCACAGATTTGCAAGGCTGGAGTAGAAATCAGCTCATCCAGCTCTCTGCATCTACTTGTAGGCAGAACCATGTGAAAAAAAGCATCAAAGAATAAACAAAGGTAGCACTTCTATTTTTAAAGACCGCCCCAAGTAGATTTTAAGAACATTCATTCAATGACCTTCCAAGAATCCTCAGAATAAAGTCGTTCTTTAAACCTCATTTTTCTTCTACATCTCCTGGCTTATCTATCTGCTAAAAGAACAACTCTCATTTCCCAGCCAAAAGCTAATGTATGTGAACTATGGACCGTTTTTGTTGCTGTTGTTGTTTTGTTTTGTTTTAATTCTATGATTTCCATAATAAGAGCAAAGCTGAGGTAAAAGAGCAAACATTTCCTGTTCCTTTTTTTTTCTCTTTCCTTTTTAATCTTTAAATTCCTTTCTTTTTAGGTTCTGTTCATCATATCTCAGAAACCTATTGTGTATTTGCTTTGTCACCTATCAGACATAACTCTGCAGAGAGAAAAAGTGCCTCTGTAGCACATTATAACTTGCACCAATAAATCCCCATAGTATCAAGAAAATTCCTTTGTACCGTGATGAAGGCACCTTCTCACAGCCAAGAAAAGAAACACCAGTCCACATGTGCACCTTAAAAGAAATTTCATGTACTTTGTTTTCCCTTTCTATCTGACAGCCCTGTAATCTAGGAAGCTAACCAGAAATGGATCTGCTTAGTACTTTAAAAGGAGACAGTTTGAAAATACCTAGCACTGCAGGCTTTTCCTCCTCCCACTGGGGTTACCCATACCCCACCTCCCCAGAGCACTGTGGTGGTGGAGAAAGCACACTGAATTCCAGGTAAGCAATAAGGTGATTCAATAACTGTCAAGACCAATTTTTAATTTTTTTTTCAATTCTAAAAGTCTAAAACAGATTTTCATGGTAAAAATCTATTCCTCCATATAGTTGGAAATGGGGTATGCTGATGGGTTACTGAACTTGAAAAAGTAGAATAAAGTTACATGTATGCAACACTAAAAATACTCTGAAGTTACATTCTCCTTTACTTCCCCCTGCATTAGTCTACCTGACTGCTCCTCCATGACTGAACTGCATTGTCCCTCCACTCCACCTATGCAAGTTCTATTTCATCCTCAAGACCTAGTTAAGTCTAACATTCTGCTCGAAGCCTGTTATAACCTCCGTTAAGTACTGTATCCTCTGAATATTATACCCTTAGTCTCGACCATATAGTTCTGCATTTAATTATTCCTTATTCTTTTCACATGTTAGTCTTATCTTCCCATTCAGACTGTCAGTTCCTTGAGTTAAACTACTGTGCGCTTTGGTACTACTACTCCTTTCACCAATTTCTAGCTGGGTGACCCTAAGCAGGTTCTCGAAATTAACTGTGCCTGAATTTCTGCATCTCTAAAACAGAGCTAACAATACTAAGCTTACTTGAGTTTTGGGATATAGTAGATAATCGATAAACATTTGTTTATGAATCAATATTTCCTTAATTATTTAGAAAGTATTTTTAAGTAATTTAGAATTATCATTATGAAAATCAGTTCCCATTGGAGAGCATATTAGACCTAAGGATAGGATGGTCACTGACTTAGTACTGACGCTGCTTTAGATGCTGATGTTTAAAAGAAAACCTCTTTAACAGTTATACTTGCTTTGTCTCTGTCAAAAGAGGGCCAATGAGAAATTTATTCGAGGTTTTGCAATTGTTTCTATTCTAAATAAAGTAGGATTTACCATATCATCATTTTATGAATTTCTGCTGGAAATTCATAAGGGGCAAAGAGAGAATCTGTTACAAACAGGGGTTTAGATTCCTCAGGCTTTTGATACATTAAAAGAGGAGTGAGCAGCAGGCTTATCAATATCACCAAATGAACCTGATTAGAGCAGGCCAAATGATCACTTACGCTGGCTGTTCTTCCTTCTGGTGTAACACAGAATGGTCCTTTGGGGGTAATTCTCTAGAGAATTTTTCCTATTTTCTCTTCTGAGAGTAGAAAAATGAAAGCGAATGGCAAGAAAGTCTAATAAAAACTTGCTTACTTTTAAATGTTAACAGTAAGATATAAAGAAAAAATGTATAGAATGAAAGAGTGTTCTCTACTTGTGTGAATGAATTAAATCATTTTGTTGGTTAATGAAGATTAAAACCCTCAGTATAGTTCCTGTAGAAAGATCACAAACAACCAGGCACTTTTTTTTTTTATCATTCTACACATAACGTATGAAAAAGAACAACAGGTAACAAAACCAAGGACTCAGGTTGGCTCTTCTTGAACTATACAACATGAGATTCCAGACCCCAAGCCATGGAACTAAGTATTGCTGTGATTCAGCAAGCATGTGATGAAAAGCTGTGCAATGTGAGGAAATGACTACAGAAGCACAGAAGAAGGAAGGATTTGTAAGCAATACAACTGGAAAAGTAATTCTTCAAAAAGACTTGGCTTAGATGTGAATTTAGCTTGGATTTGAAAAAGAGAAATTGCCCAGCATTTTCTGGATGCTGGCATTGCTGGAAAGACTAGCTCCCCCAACAGTGCCAGCCTGCCTACCCACTCATAATAGTTCAGGTTGAGGAAGATGATTCTGGAAAGTTGTTTCTGCTCCTTTGATTTATGCTGAATTCTGGAGTCTAGAGACTTTTATATGAGCTCAACAAAAATGAAGAGAAATCAAAGTACTTTACTCTTGATTACTCAACTTTAGAAAAAGTGATTAAGAACACAAACAATCTAAAATTACAACAGGAAAAAGATCACTCATTCTCCATACTCTTGCAACACAATCTTTCTTTAAACCTTGGCCCCTGCTCAACAACTTTCAATGGTTCCCAATCGCTGATAGGGTAAAATTTACATTTGGTAGCATGATGTGAAGGCTCTTCATGGTTTGGCAACTGCCTGTTCCCACTTCAGCAGTCACTACTTTCTCTCATATACTCTGCATCCTAGCAATATCGAAATACTTACCTGAACTAACCTTACTTTTTAAAACTTTTACTCATTTGCCTGAAACACTCTTCCCTTTAACCACTACTCTTCCTGAATTAAGCAGAGAATAGGTTAATTTCAATGAGAAAGACTCCTCCTAATAAATAAAATATATTATACATATATCATGTAAAGTGTCTCTTTCTTATATATAAATTTATTATATAAATATATATTTTATATAAATATATAAATTTATATATAACTATAAAAGATATAAATTTATATCTTTCTCATATAACAATCCAGAGGTGGGGTTGGCAGACCAGCTCTGTCATTCACAATACATAGCTCCCATAGCTCAGGTAGTTGCTCTAGTTCTTAGTGAGTCACAAGCAGTGACAAGGGGGAAAGAAGCTATTAAGCCGATCAGCATCCTTTATTAAGGGACTGATCCAGAAGCCACATAAATTAGTTTTCATATACCAGTGGCCAAAATTAGTCACATGGACACACTCAGTTGTGAGGGAAGATGGGAAACAGAGTCTCTAGCTGAGTGGCATTGTAACCTCCTAAAAGTCCTGGAGTTGTCTTATCAAAAAGAGAGAGAGAGAGAGAGAGAGAGAGAGAGAGAGAGAGAGAGAGAGAGAGATGTAATTAACCAGATCTGCCCCACTTTCTTAAAAATTAAGCACCATATTATGACTTATACCAAGCTTTTGACCACCTAGGGAATTAAGACTATGTGTAGAACCACTGCAACTGATAAGTTAAATATGAAGGATTCATAGTATAACATCAAAAAGTACATCCCACTATCTTTTGGCTACATGAGGGGTAATATTGCCCTTATCTAAATAAAAACTTGGTTAGTCCCTTTAGTTTTATTTCTTCTGACCTCTTTTTGGAAATAGAATGTCATATGCTTACTTATTTGCAAAAACTCAGAATTAAATTAGAAATTAAAAGGGCTACTTCCATTACATTCATCAACGCCTTGTCTTAATTCAAAGGTAAAAATTTCTGCTCACCTCCCATGTAGGCTTGGCTGCAGATAGTATGTAGAAAGGGTGGTGCGGCTTGCTTCTTCTCCCATTCTTACTTATTTCCTACACAATTTACCAGCTGCTATTCCTGAGTCTACTGCACAAATGCTCTTTTAATGTTTCACTTCATCTATATCCTCTTTGAGTGATGAAACAGATTCCAGATATTTCATTGGAAATGTTTATCTTGGTCTAGAAACTGACTTTGAATTTCATATCGGTTATAGATGTTGGTATCCTCCAACAAACCAGAGCTCCCTGAGCATCAGGATTATATCTCTAGTGACTAGCACAGATTTCCTGGAATGAATTCTCTGAACTCTTCAATATGGGTTTAGTTGTTTTTTGTGTGTGTTCCTTTATACCTGGATGTTCTTATATCCACTGTAGTCCTTATTTCTGTATATTCTAATTCCCTCTTCATATGTCTGTCTCTCCCAGTCAACATTAAGCTTTTTGAGAGCAGGCATTATGTTTCTGAATATATCCAGCATTTTGAGCACTCAATTAATAAGTGCTCAATAAATATTTAATAAATGAATATGGTTTCCTCATAAAAAGAATATCAGGCTGAGTATCTCTCCTTAAAGCACATACAGTTTTATTAAAAGATAGTTAGCTCCTTTTTCTTCCTTAATCTTCCACCCTAGCATTTTCTAATTCCACTACTGGCCTGTTTAAATTACTATAGTTATGATTCTAGTATATTATATGACTGAAGTAAATCATCATTAAAGCATTTGAAGAATGTGCATCAAGGAATTAATCCAACCTACATAAAAGGCTACTGTCATGAAATCACCTACAGCATTATTTATAACAGCAAGAAAGGAGAAGGATAGACAGAAATATACAACAATAAATAAATACTTGGAGGGGGAAGAAAAAGTAATAATTAAATGCTCACCTGAAGAACTACGTATTTTTTTAAATGATAGTTTTAAGTGCTTTGTAATAGCATAAGTATATAAACATAATACTTTAAAAGAACAAAAAGTTAAATGTGCAGTAGAATACAACTATGTAAATATATGTTTGTAGTAAAACAATTAGAAGGGAAAATGCTAAAAGAAAAATAGAAATTATGTGACAACAGCATGATTGTGTGTAGTTTTTTACTTTATCTTCCAAACTTTCTCTAGCACTATTAAATTACTAACATGTTTTCAATTGACTATTTTTAAAATCACCTTTGAGAAAGAGCTTCAACTATCCATCTTGTGAGCTAACTAGTTCAAGAGGAATAGAGCTTAAACCCAAGATACAAGTTGAAATGTTTATATTTTCTTTCATTCAACACCATGCTAGGCACTGTGGATATAAGAATGAATTAGCTATAGTCTCTACCTTTGAAGATATTCAAATATATGAGGGATAAAGCCTTTCAAATATATAGCTACAACAGTGTTTTAAACCAACTATTAGTAGAACTATGCAATGTGAAACTTAAAAAAGAGAGTGATTAAAGCAGTTCAACCAAGGAAATCTTCACTGAAGAGATAGATTTTAAACACAGCTTTCAGCTGCAAATTGGTACAGCCACTATTGAAAATAGTATAGAGGTTCCTCAGAAAACTAAGAATTGATCTATGATATGATCCAGTAATCCCTCTACTGGGTATTTACTCCAAAGACTTGAAAACTCATATCTGAAAAGATATTTGCACACTGATGTTCATAGCAGCATTATTCACTGTGGTCAGGACATAGAAGCAACTGAAGTGTCCTAGATAAATGATTGGATAAAGAAGCTGTGGTACATATATACAGTGGACTATTACTCAGCCATAAGAAGAAATGAAATGTTGCCATTTATGACAACATGGATAGACCTGAAGATAATCATGCTAAGCGAAATAAGCCAGACAGAAAAAGTTGAAAATCACATGACATCACTTTCATATGGGATATAAACCTAAAAGCAACAAATAAACAGGACAAACAGAGACTCATGGACACTGACAATAGACTAGTGGTTACCAGAGGGAAGGGTGGAAGGGGAAGAGTGAGGTAGATGGGATAGTAGGGGTCAAATATGCAGTAATAGAAAGAAATCTAACTATGGGAGGTGAACCCAATGTTAATTTATATATGCCTTACTGTTAAAATGCACAGGTGAAACTTATCAGATTTTGTTAACTAATGTTACCATAAAAAAATAAAAATAAACAAAATAAATAAAAAATTTATATAGAACCACAAAGACCCTGAAGAGCGACAGTAATCTTGAGAAAGAAGAGCAAAGTTGGAGGTATCATGCTACCTGATATGAATCTATACTAGGGTATAGTAATCAAAAGGGCATGGTACTGGCATAAAAACATACAGATCGAGGGAATAGAATAGAGAGCCCCCCCAAAATCCACAATTATATGGTCAATCTATGACAAATGAAGCAAGAGTATACCATGGGGAAAGACAGTCTATTCAATAAGTGGTGTAGGGAAAACTGGACAGATATATGAAAACAAATAAAATTAGACCACATTTTTATATCATACATAAAAATAAATTCAAAATAGATTAAAAGCTTATATATAAGACCCCAAACCATAAAACTTCTGGAAGAAAAAATAGGCAATAAACTCTTTGACATATCTCTTAGTAATTTTTTTATATATACTTCCTAGGGCAAGAGAGGCAAACAAAATAAATAAATAAACAAATGAGACTAAATCAAACTAAAATATTTTTGCACAGCAAAGGAACAGACAACCTACTGATGAGGAGAAGATATTCACTGATGATACATCCAATAGGGTTAATATCCAAAATTTATAAAGAACTTATACAACTTAACACCAAAAAAAAAAAAATCCAAATAAGAAATGGGCAGAGGACCTGAACAGACAGACATTTCTCTAAAGAAGATATACAGATGGCCAACAGACATGTGAAAAGATGCTCGACATCACTATTCATCAGAGAAATGCAAATTAAAACCACACACATCATATCACACCGGTCAGAATGGCTACTATCAATAAATCAACAAAGAAGTGTTGACAAGGGTGTGGAGAAAAGGGAACCCCAGTGCACTGTTGGTGGGATTGCAAATTGGTGCAGCCACCTTAAAAAACAGTATGAAGTTCCCTAAAATAATTAAAAATAGAACTACCTTATGACCCAGCAAGTCCATTTCTGTGTATTTATCCAAAGAAATCCGAAACACTCATTTGAAAAGATAAATTCATTCTATGTTAATTTCAGCATTCTTTAAAATAGCCAAGATATGGAAGCAATCTAAAGGCCCATCAGTAAATCATTAAAGATGGTAAAAAAAATGGCGTAAATGGAGGTTTTGTTCATTCCTCTTGCAACCAAATCAAAGTTGTAACAGAAACACGGAGCAAATAGCATGGAAAGTCACCTGGTATCTAGATGAACAGAAGCACTACAATTAGGGAGAGAAATAATTAATCATCCTGCAACAGTAGAAGGTAGAAAGGGTGAACATGCCCGGTCCAAGCCATTTAGTGGGGTGGAAGCTGCTGCAGCGGCAGCCGCAGATGCCTCTTAAAGGGGCCGTGTCTGCGAGCTGACTTCCTCAGTGATGGACCTGCTAACTCTGAGCACCAGCATAGGGTTGGCTGCACAGAGGGCACCAGGGACTTACAGGGGTTCACTGAGTTGTCATAGCAAGGGCCAGAGGCGAGGCTCTCTCCTAGGCAGAAATGCTGGCGGTATCCATTGTTCCACTGCTGAGCTCTCTCCAATTCCAGTGTGCGGATGCAGTGCCGCCATAGTTGAGACATCATCAAACTGGATAAAAGAGGTCACTCTGCCTAGAGGATTTCGTGAAACTCAACCTTCTTCAACTCACAGAGCACCACCAAGATGCACACTGGTGGCAGCTGGCCTCGGTTTGTGGTGTGGCCTCTTGAGACAACTGTAAGCACAGCATTTGTGGATTACTTGCTGAATCTTAACAGGTGGCCACAGAGGGGCACAAATTAGGGCTAAACTTGGCCTGCAGCTGAACCCCTCTCAAGACTGTGCCACTGGACATCTACTACCCAAAGCCACGTCAATAAGACTGGGAGACTTAGGAGCTTTGCTTATTATATAGAAACAAACACAGAAAGATAGCCTAAATGAGAAAACAGAGAAGCAGAAACCATATGAGAGAATAGAACTGAGATCCAAGAATAATGGGGTTGAGCAATCTAACAGATGCAGAGTTTAAAACAATGATTATAACGATTCTCAATGAACTTAGGGGAAGTATAAATTAATTCATTGAGAACTTTAACAAAGAGATAACAAAAACATAAAAATGGAAATGGAAATTATAAAAGGGAATCAGTCAGAAATAAAGAAACACGTTATCTGAGATGAAGAGTATATTATGGGGAATCAACAGAGTGAATAAAAAAGAGGATCAAACCACTGATATAGAGGATGGGAAGCCAAGGACAATCAGAATGGCAAAAAAAAAAGAAGCCAATAATATAATAATAATTTAAGGAGCCTATGGGACACAAATGTAAAAAAATCTGTGTCATGGGCTACCTTAAGGAAAATAAGAAGTTGAAGAGCTATTGAAGAAAACTTCCCTAACTTGGTTAAGGAAATAGACATACAAACCCAGGAAGCTCAGCGAGTCTCCCAAAAAATGAACTCAAAGAGGCCCACACCAAGACACATCATAATTAAATGCCAAAGGTTAAATAAAGAGAGAATCTTAAAAGCGGCAAGAGAAAATTAGTTAGTTACCTCTAAGGGAGCACCCATAAGACTGGCAGCTGATTTCTCAAAAGAAACTATGCAGGACAGAAAGGCTTGGCACAAAATATTCAATGTTATAAAAACCCAGAATCTGCAATCAAGAATACTCTATCCAGCAAAGCTATCATTTAGAGTTGAAGAACAGATAAAGAGCTTCCTAGACAAAAATAAGCTAAAGAAATTAATCTAACACCAAGCAAATATTACAGGAAATTTTGGAGGGACCTCTTTTTGAAGCAAAAACATGTATCAAAAACAGGAACAAAGAATGGTAATAACTATATTCCTATCAACAAATACCTCAAATGGAAAAGAATTAAGTGCTCCAACCAAAAGATATAGTGGTGAATGGATAAAAAAACAAGACCCCTACATATGCTGCCTACAAGAGACTCACTTCAGATTAAAAGACACACTCAAACTAAAAGGAAGGGGGTGGACTGAATGAAATAACTCAAGTAGCGAAAGATAAATATTGCATGATGTCACACACATGTGAAATCTAAAGAACAAAATAAACAACAACAAAAAATGGAAATAAACTCATAGATACAGAGAATATTTTAAGGGCTACTACATGAAGGGTTGGGGAAATGGCGAAAAAGGGCAAAGAGATTAAGAAGCACAAATGGATAGTTACAAAATAGCATGGAGAATAAAGTATAGCATAAGGAAAATAGTTAATATGATCACTTTGTGAGTTATATAGATCTCTAATTACTATTATGTACAACTGAAACTAATATATTTTTGTACACCAACTATAGTTGAAAAACTCATTGAATTATACATCATAAATATGAGCAACTAATTGTCTATTATATTTCAATAAAGCCAGAAAAAAATAAATGACTGGATAAAGAAGTTGTGATACATATAACAATGGAACATTACTCAGCCATAAAAAAAGAATGAAATCTTACCATTTGTGACAACATAGATGGACCTACATGGTATTATGCTACATGAAATAAGTTAGAGAAAGACAAATACCATATGATTTCACTTCTATGTGGAATCTAAAGAAAAAATAAGGAAACAAACAAAACAGAAACAGACTTATTGATACAGAGAACATTTTGATGGTTGTCAGATGGAAGGGTAGTTAGAGGACTGAGTGAAAAAGGGGAAGGAATTAAGAAGTACAAATTGGTAGTTACAAAATAATCAGTGGGATGCATACTACTGCACAGGGAATACAGACAATAATCTTGTTAAAACTATGTGTAGTGCCAGGTGGGTACTAAACTAATCAGAGGAATCACTTCGTAAATTATATAAATATCTAACCGCTATGCTCTACAGTTGAATGTCAACTGTATTTAAACAATAAAAAAAAAAAGGCTTTGAAGAAAACAGTAATTCATCACCTAGAGAAGAGAAGACATAAGCTGATAGACGGAATTTGAAAACTCATAGCATAGTAGGTGATAGGCATGGTAGCTGAAATAATAGGGAATAAAAATGAAAACTAACATATTGAATGATTACCACACTCTGAGCACTATAAATTATAGCTAATTTAATTCTCAAAAATTCTAGGAGCTAGAAGCTACTACTGCTCTTATCATTACCAATTTATTGATATGAAAACTATTCTTAGTAAAGTTAGGAAACCTGCCTGAGCAATCACACAGGAAGTGGTAAACATCCAAGTCCCTGTGTAACCCTGAAGCTCCGCCTTTACCCACCAACAACAACAATACTGAGGCAAGAATGGACCTTAATGATGCTATCAATAAAGTTAGACTTAATTCCACAAGAAACTCAAAATAAACAAAGGTTCCTAGGGTATCTTAGGAGACGAGAAATTGGGAGACCAGTTAGGAACATAACGCAATCTCTTAGTAAAGCTCTAAATCAGGTAAATGGAAAGTGAATAGAGAGATTCAAGAGGCATTTAAGAGGGAGAGCCACAGAAATTATTGACTATAAAGAAGAGAAGAGAATTCAAGGTTTATACTTTGGTGACTAAAAACAATAGTAAATAAATTGGCCAAGGAAGGGAACACAGGTAAAGGGGGGGAGGGACTTTGACTGGGGCAACTTGAATTTAAGGTGTTAGCAGTACATTTCAATGAGCATATTCATTAGACATTTAGAACCACAGCCTTTGGACAGAATTATATTTGAGAGTTTCTTCTGATGTCTCCACTCATCAGTTGAAATTCTACATTTTAACAGAATTTCTTCTTACCTTGATAGTGGTACAATTAGTAGTTTTCAAACAAATCATTCTGAAATTAAAATTCATTGTCAACTTATTTTCATAATTAGCAAAACCAAAAATAGTCCATATTAAAAGCAATCATTTCCTATTTAAAAATACACACCAATCTACTATTTCCCAGCTATATCTGAAGTTTAAACAAACAAAAAAACTAGCTCAACTAGAAAAAACAGAGCTTTAATTTGGCTCTGTGTGCTATATATTTTTTGCCTGAGATTTCAAAAAAAAAATCTAATGTAATAGAGACATCTTTAATAGACAACATCAAATGCTTTTTGAATGTGTCAGGGAAATAAAGTACCAAACAGTCCATCAGAAATCCCTACATCAGGCACAAATAGGAGTAAAAACAGCCTCACTAAGAATTAATTCAAGAGAACTCTGCTGTTGGAGGGTTTTCTTTGCTAGTTGAAGGTTTCTTTCATACCACTCTGAGTCAATCCACTTTAATACATTATTTCCAAACCAACATAAAGAATTTTTAAAAAGACTTCTTGAAGAAAAAGTCTTGAGGAGGGATGAAGGAATAAGTGGAAAATAGTGGAAATAAGTGGAAAATGCTATAGAGCATTTAAGAATTAAGTTTATTCGCTCCCAGAAATTCTCAGCACCATTGGTAGATTAAGTTTCTTCTTTCCTTTCCTTATTCATCCAAAATTCAGACTAGGATGTGGTTCCATAGTGTAGTGGTTAACACATCTGTTTTACATGAGGAAGGGCCTGGGTTCACACCCCAGTGGAGCCACAATCCATGGTCTATGGCCATGCCACCCTGAACAAGCCCATCATCTGATCTCAAAAGCTAAGCAAGGTCAGGCCTGGTTAGCACTTGGATGGGAGATCACCTAGAAAGACCATGTGCTGTAATAATAAGTAATAATAATAATAATAAGTAATTTTTAAAAAAATAAAAAAATAAAACAAAACACAGACCAATTAATACATCATTTATATTGCTATAATTCATGGGGCTAAATGAAATAAACCATAGTGCTAAATATTATAAAAATATTCAAAGAAAAAGTACAAAATATGTAAAGCAATGATTTCAGATGGCATTTTAAAAGCCTATGAACTCATTAAAGAGATGTAAATTAATTTGAAATTGTTAAATAAAACTAAATACTTAATAAATTATTAAGTCTTGTAGTTACTTGCTTTGATACAGAATATTACCAAAACTAATGAGAGAGGACTTAAGTTGTCTGCGAGGCAGAAAATTTAGAGAAGAGGAAAATCATCTTAAGTCCTTCGAGTAGTAGGTCAAGAAAAATAGTCAAGGGGATTCTCATGAAAGATTTTGAAATAGTGAAAGTCTTTCTCTAGCTCTTTCTTTTGATGAGACAATTCTGAAAATCCCTCAGGAAACTCATGGTAAGGACCCAGGTGGTTGTAGCATTACTAGCAGTAGAAGTAGTCATCGTCGTATACAATCCTGACTTTAAATCAGTACCTACCACCTATTTAGTGCTTCATATGTACCAAGTATGGTTTATTATTATATGATCAATTATTTATATACATATATGTAATTAATTCTTACAACAACCTTAGAAATAGGAATTCTTATTCCCATTTTGCAGAGGAGGAAATTGAAATTTCTCCAAATTCTACAAAATCTGAAATGATCCACAGGATTTCAAAATCTCAGGAAAAAAAAAAACCTTAGAAATATATTTAAGTTCAAACAACAGAAACATGAGCTAACTGCCTAAGAAGAGAATACACTTCTGTTCCTCTACAAAAGAAAATGTATTATTTACTTATATTATGCATTTAAAACAGTACACAAGCTATTAAATTCATAACTGTTAAAGAAATGAAACAAAAATACAACTGAAGGTAGAACTCAGCCACTATTTAAAGATTAGAGAGACAGATTCAATATATTTCAATTTTTCTACTTTCTGAACATAGTTAGATCTTGTTATTTTGCTCACCATAGATGCACACAAACACAGATTTGTTCATTTTAGTGCCACTGAGCTTCATCCTTAACACTAACTTTGGGTTTAACTATAAGTCTTTTTCCAACTCAATTTTTCTCCCTTAGTTGACTGAGAAAAAAGAAACCAAAAGAGCTAGTCAGATGATTCAGTGCTAAAGGAAATTGATTTGGTGTAATCTAAAAAGGAAAAAAAGCAAGGAAATTTGGAAAGCTTGGGGCATTTTTAGACCAGACCCAGTCTGCTGCATGTAGGCTGTGACTCCTGTTTGGCAACTTCCAAAACAGCTACATGCACCATATAGGTTCAGTATTTTAAGCTTAAATACATGTGACCTGAATTGGCTTCCACCAACTATCTTATTTCATGCAGTCCACATCAACCACAGTGTTAAACATCCATCTAAATAAATCATACTGAGCGCAAAACTGCCAGGCAAGCAAGTGACAGGACAAGAGGACTCAGATTTAAAGATGCAAGAACTAGTTACTGACTCAAGTCAAAGAAGAATCTGAATTTGCAATAAACCTTCCCTTGATTAAAGAGAAATAGAATAATTCTAAAAATTCAGCAAACACCATAGCAAATCAGAGGTGTGTTTAAAGATTTAGGGAAGAGACTAATCAGTGACATTTAAAAATTTAGTAAGAAAGTCATCTCTCACAATAGGTACAAATTGAATTCGACCTTTTACCTCAGGTTCAAAGGATTATAGTACTGTTGAATCCTTATAATACTAATATCTTTATATACTAGGAATTTAAATTATTTAAAAGGTATTCCTTTGTCATACAGAACATTTTCTATAGGCAATATAATTCTCTTTTATAGAACAATGTATTTTATTTTTGCCATATTGGGAAGTAAGGCTTTCCATGATTTGAGTCTTTTACTCTGTTTACTCTGAAGACCTAAATTACAAAAGCTTTCTGCTCCGCTACTTTTGAAAAGAAAATATGAAGCTTTTTGTTCTATGTGAAAGTAGATTAGCATTTTTGAACATGTAACTCAGATCCTAAAAGACATTTATGTGTTCTAGATTCCCTCTGATGTAAATTGTTGCTTTAGATTGGGCTACCTAAACTTTTAATGCAAAAAGAAACAGTCCTAGATTAAATATCGAGAGAAGATACACCTATCCTTAAAATAGAAAGGGAGCAAGAGCTCCTACTCCGACTCTGTGAAAATCCAGATCCTCTTTTTCATTTGTTCTTTAGAAATGAAGGTCTAATAAGTGTAACATTTATTGGCAACATATTTACTTCTTTTATTCATTTTCAAAAGCAGGCTCTGATGAAACATTTGTGTTTCTAATTTTTTTCCCCATCCCCTGGCACATAACCAGCTTGCTATTTTCCAAATGATATTTCGTTTCAGGCCTTTACTAAAGTGCTAATAATCTTATTCATTTTCTTGTTACCCAGATTTAATAACTTATGTTGAGCCATAGCAATGTTTTAAGTGTTGCATCAAAACCTAAAATTAAATGAAACTGTTTGTTAATCTTGAAATATGATGTCATTTACAGTGGTGCCACAAACTGTTCTTTGTTTTTTCTTTTATTTAGTTTCCTCTTCATACATTAATATTGATAATATTGTAAATAAAGTCAAATTTGATTGTGCACAAATAGAATTTCTATGATTTACCTTTCTATCAAATCTGGGTAAATAGCAATGCCAAAGTAGAAGACATTGGTCATTTTTCAGTATATATTTTCATGTTACTAAAACATTTTCAAAATGTTTTAACCTTTCTGAAACAGCATTTCCACATACCATAAAAACCTAATGTTAGGTGTTTTCCACAGAAAAGCCTATATATCTAAAAAGAGTTTCTCTATTTTCTGTAATTAACTGAGGGATTTAACAGAAATTCTACAGAGGAAAAAAAATAGTATGATACGATAGTCTCTAAATCAAAAATTGTGTTACATGATAAAAGAGGGATATGTTAACTGACACCTATACTCCTTCTAAATTCTCTAAGTAAAATTAGTCAGAGTATTCTTTTCTATTTTAAACACCAACCAGAACTTAATAAAATGGCCAGAACCTTAACAACTATGTTTTTTCTCAGCTTTTTTGAAATATAATAGATAATTAGTTGCTCATATTTACATTGTACAATTTAATGAGTTTATTTTTCAATTATAGTTGGCATACAATAATATACCAGTTTTAGTTGTACAGCATAGTAACAAGAGATCTACATAATTCACAAAGTGATCACCCCGCTAAATCTAGTACCCCTCTTCCTCCTTACATATTTATTAATTAACCATATTCCCCATGCTACACTCTACATCCCATGTCTATTCTGCAACTATCCATTTGTATTTCTTAATCCCTTCATCCTTTTTTGCCATCCCCCCAACCCCCTCCCATTTGGTAGCCCTCAAAATAGTCTCTGTATCTATGAGTTTATTTCTATCTGTATTTTCAATCACACTTGAAGAAAATATTTTTCCATGTCTATTTTTGATATGATTGTATTAATAACCATTTACTGTTATAAGCAATTTTAAAATTTTATCAGAACTTTATCTTATTTATAATTCTAGTTTGGAGGATGGATGGTATTATATCTATCTATCTATCTATCTATCTATCTATCTACTATCTATCTATCTATCTATCTATCTATCTATCTATCTCTATATATAACTAGCTGACAAATACAAAACTTTATAACTCTATGTAGCTTAAATTTAAAAGGAAAAACTATGGAGACAAAAGATGAGTGGTTGCAGTGGGGAGGGACAGGGCAGGAGTGATGAATAGGTAGAGCAGAGGATTTTTTAGGGCAGAAAATATTCTATATATTATAATGATGGATATATGTCATTATACTTTTGTCCAAATCCATAGAAAGTACACCACCAGAGTGAAACCTGAGGTAAACTATGGACTTTGGGTGAATTAAAAAAAAAAAAAAAGTACCATTCTGGTGAGTGACAGCTATGCATGTGTAGAGACGGGGGACATATGGAAAATCTCTGTACCTTCCTCTCAATATTGCTGTGGACCTAAAACTTCCCTAAAAAAACAGTCTTTAATAAAAGGAAAATATATTTAGAATTTCTTTTTTAAAGTAACTTTTCCAATTCAATTTCAAAACTTGTAATAAATACATGTACTATCCCTTATTTCCTATCAAACATTATATCACAAGTGACTGAGAAAAATAGAACTTTTCCTAGATTCTTTGCTATCCCTTACCTTCTACCACATCCATTTCATCTATTCTTACTACTTTTAAGTTTTGAGATTTATCAAATCTGTGCATTCTCTCTTATCCCTTTTATCTCTACCACAGTTTCATTTTTTTTCACACCTGAACCAGTCTGCCCACCTCCTTTTTCACTGGTTCAAGTCTGTTTCGAGTACATCAGCTGCAATGTTAATAAGATAACGTTACTTCAATGTGGACAACACTTTAGTAGAGTCCCGCCATCTGCACAAGGTCCAGGCTCTAAAACATGACATGAAAGGCTACTGCAAAGTCTGGCTACTTCCTACTTCCCTTTTAGACTCCTACTATGCCTGCTTTTTATATTTATTGAATTGCATTCTGCTAAGTATTTTCTTCTATGAATAACTAGTACATATAGTTTGCCTATTTTTCATTATTTTAAATTCATACATGTGCATGGGATTGCACTAAATATTTTTTCTTCATCTATTGGAAAAAAAACACATACTTTACCAGCAATAGTACGTTTTTATATAATAAATTATTTTAAAATGTAAGCTGTTGTCAATTAAAGATAGATCAAAATTTGTTACCCCACTACATCTAAAATGTTGGGTCTTGGTGGCATTCCTGACTCACAGCAGCTACAACAGGAAGAGCCAGAGTAAGGAAGAGGTGGAGGGGCACAATCTTCTCCTCAGACTTCGAGGCAGGTCTCGCTGATTTGCATACCACCCATCTTTGTTTTTCACCAGTTAATACCCATGTTGTCTTCATTTACCACCATCTTCAAACCATCAGTTCTGTAGATCACTCCTCGAGATGCTATCACCCTTTGCATCTTCAATTATCTACCAAGACCTTACACTGATCATTTGAAGACCTTTTTGACCTACAATCTACATCAGTCACACACTTGTAAGATCTCAGTCTGGTGCCACTGTAGCCAAAAGCTGTGCTAAACCTTAAGGACAACAGGAAAAAAATGAGTATGACACTAAGTTAACAGCATAAAGTACATGTCTTGTGTGAAACAGACAAACATGTCTTCTTATCTCCACAGACTATGGCTTTGCCTCTTCTGGATGCTCGAATTGGCCCTTCAAGGCTCCTGCAAAGTCCAGCGATCCTTTCTGAAATCTCACTTTGCTTAATTTTCCTGCTACATCTAATGCAGGGTACATTCCTCTTGAAACTCTTCATTTAACTTTTATTATAGCACTCTCTTTTCATTCTTTCCTGACAGCTTTGAATATTAACAAGAAGGAACTCTGAGGAGAAAAAAGCATGAGCTTTATTACAGATCTTGCTTTGACTCATCATTGCTCCACCATTTACTTGGATGACTGTAGGCAAATTATTTATCTTTCTGAGCTGCAACTATCTCATTTAAATTAGGTTAGTATGGTGAGTATTAAATGAGATAAAGTATGTAATATCATTCATTCATTCAATGGTTATTACTCTGAAACTGTTACATTTCCTTAGTTCTCCATTCTTTACCATTTTTTCTTCTTCCAGCCACAGAATTTTAATAAGCCTTATATTCAGTCTCTCACTTTCTGCTCTCCACTCTCTCATTCTCTTTCTTCCTTGTGAATTAGAAGCCTATGCCTATATTGGTTCCTATTTGGCTACTTCCCAAATAGTAATCTTCAAGGGTTTACAAGGTCTTCTAAGAGATCATGATGTTAACAGTGGTATCTATTCCAATATCTACTTTTTAAGAGGTTAATAAGGATCATATTGTAAATATCCATCTATAATGGAATGTTTAGGAAGCCTGGGAGCGCAAGTGCTATAAGAATGAACAATGAGTCACTGTCAGTTTATAACTCAGTGAGCACTACTGAGTTATAAAGGTTATTAATTATCACTTAGTTTTAAATCATCTGTTTTTGGTCTCCTATTACCTAATTTATAATCAGTTATTGCTTAAGGAAAGAGAACACAAGAAAATGTTGAAATACATATTAGTGAGTACAAACATGAAAAATGTGCCAATTTGCCTCAAATAATCTTCTTCAGATCCATTAGTTCAATCTCTCTGATCAAATTTCTTTAAAAGCACATCAGTATTTCTTATTCCTCAAGAAGTAATGCTAATAAAATAAACTATAGTAATAATTATATCCAATTTGGCTTTATTCTAACCAAGAATAAAAATCAATAATTAATATCTAATATATATTTGTGAAGATATATACTAATAAGTAGCAACTTTTTCTTTTAAGTCATCACTTAAGAATAAAATACAATAATTTACAAAAACTTCTTAGTTAAATCACTTTTTTAAATACCATTAAAAAATTGAAAACAATTTTTTCTGATTTTTCAAAATTATATTCTACTGTGAAAGAGATCATTCATCAAAAAAGGTTAGGAAATAATTATCTACATCAGTGGTTCCCAAAGCATATTCCTCAGAACAGCAGTTGCATGGAATTTTTAAATTTTAATAATAATGCCCTTATTGTTTCCAAAGAAAAAGAGAATGATGCACATTTACTTTAGAAAGTACCCTGAAAAATGCTAGGAAGAAACTAAAAAATATTTACCAATATTGCATCACCCCAAAATAATCATTACCACTTTTTACTGAACATCGTTACAAATATGTGCAGTTTGCAAAAAAATACTTCAGATGGGCAGATATAAATAATTTCAGAAAAATGGAATAATCATTATTTTTAAATTTTAAAATATTTTTAAATATATGAAAGGCATTACTGAAATTCAGTAAAAGTTTAATCTTCACAGAAGTTATGGTTACCAACTAAAAGATCTCTCAAAGGTAGAAAAAAAATTATACAAATCTTTGATGTCACTTTTGAAATGACGTGTTTTACTGTGTCCTTTAAACTGTGTCCTTGCAATGAAAGATTAAGAAGATTATCATATTTTACCTTGCATCTGACCTCCACCCTACCCTGACTTTTGTTATATTTTTCTTTTTAGATCATCAAAGCTTACATTTACATTTTATTCACTTGTTTTGAAACAATAATTCCCAGTTGCCGTAGTTCTATATTTGTTTTAAATAGGAGTAATAAAGATAATGTACCACAGATATTTAAGATGAAAAGAGAATCACATAGACATCCCTTATAAGTTGTAAAGTGCTTGAAAAAAATTTTTCTAATATATTAATACTTCCCACCAATCTTTCTCTAGATAGTAACCCCCCACCATCCACAGGGGATATATCCCAAGGTCTCCTGGATGCCTAAAACCATGAATAGTACTGAACCTCATATATGCTTTATTTTTTCCTATACATCCACATTGATGATAAAATTTAATTTATAAATTAGGCCCAGTGAGAGATTAACAACAGATAATAATGGATGATAATGGATAATAAAATAGAATTATAACAATATATTTAATAAAAGTTATGTGAATGTGGTATTTCTCTCTCTCTCTTTCTCTCTCTGTCTCTCCCTCTCTCTCTCTCTCTCTCTCTATCTATCTATCTATCTCTCTCTCTCTATCTCTCCCTCTTTCTTTCTCTCTCTCCCCCAATCAAAATACCTCATTGTACTGTATTCTCACCTTTTTTACTTAAACAAAGCGCTTTACAGCTTTTCTTTGGTGTATCTGAATTGCCAGCAGCACTACTCTTCCACTTTGGGGCCATTATTAAATAAAATAAGGACTACTTGAATAAGCATTGCAATACCATGACAGTCAAGCTGATAACTGAGATGGCTACTAAGTGACTAACAGGTGAGGAACAATACAGTGCGGATACATTAGACAAAGGGATGATTCACATCCCGGGTGAGACAGAGCAGGATGGCATGAGAGTTCATTATGTTACTCAGAATGGCACACAATTTAAAACATATGAATTGTTTATTTCTGAAATATTCCATTCAATACTTTCATGCCTTGGCTGACTGCATGTAACAAACTGTGCAAAGTGAAATCACAGATAAGAAGGCACTACTATACTCACTTTCCTAAAAAGTCATCCTAGGGAAAAAGGTCTATTCACTGTGCCTCTAGAAAGTTGTTTTCTCCTCTCTAAGGTTAATGCATAAATTGTTGCCCCAACCTGGAATTCCAACAGTCTGTCTAAATCCTTTAGTATTAAGATCAAGTCTCTCCCTCTCTCTGAAGTCTTTACAGAACGCTCCAAGTGGCACCCTCCAGATGTCTCCACGAGACATCTTCATCTGAGGTTGAAAAGCACTAATGTAATTAGTCACTAGGCAATAAGAATTCCTCTTATATGAACCTACTGGACAGTTATTTGCTGTTTACACTAATAGAACTTTTATTCTTATACATTGTCTTTCAAACTAAATTTTAAGCTCCTTGAAGGCAAGATCTAAATATTATATTTTGCCTCGATATTGCCTTCTGTTTTATACATACTGGCACCACCAGTATATTCATTTACTAAGCTTCCCAAACCCAAATATACAATTGTGCAAGTAGTTGAGGTATATACAAAGTTCTAAGTTAATTTAATAGATATTTAACTAAACTTTGCCTCAGGATCTGCCAGTGTTCAAAAAATGAAATGAAATACATAAATTACAATGAACATAATCTATATATCTACAACTTACAATGAATATAATTTAATATGTCAACATTATGAAGTTAATGCTTGATTCTTTATATTAATAATCAATATTAAGAAGATGTTTCCATGTTATTCATATTAAAAAGGTATATCTCAGGATGAAAATAATTTTTAAGAACATCAAACATCACAGGTTTACATGGTAGATATAGATGGGTTTGGAATATTGGCTTGAGTTAAATGGGCACTGATTCTAAAACAATTACTAAAGTTGTTTTTAAAAAGAAAACCCAGATATTAATGAGTTTACTTTCATTTTCTATTCTGTTTCTCTCTTTATGGTTGAAGCAACAATTTTTTAATTATTTCATTTAAATTTTCACTTCTTTTAAGTAAATGGAAGCTTACACAATGATATTAATGATAGTGATGATTTTTCTTTGACCAAAATAAATAAATAAAATAAGCATCATTCTACAGCTAATTTCTCATATTTCCACTGAAAAGATGTTATGTCAACTGACAAGGCAATATTTAGTTTTTAACTTTTGGGTTTTAATATTATACTAGCTTATTATAATGCAAAAATATTCAGTTATAGGTAGAGTAACTATGGCATACAACTGCAGTTGTATTTGGTATTCTTGGAATAGATGGGTCTAAGTAACAAGAAGCTACTGCTTCATTGCCAAGAAGTCAAGTTTAATTTGCTTTCTTTTCCCCTCCCTCTTCAACTGGCTGAAATACAAGTTCCACTGCAAATGCAACAACCAGCAAACACAGATGCCATCATAAATATATATGCTGCCAAGTAGGAAACCCTACATTGATGAATAACAGAACTCCCCATAGCAACTAGAAGATATTCTGAGCAGCATATTTAAAATCTTGAAACTATAATATAAATAAAATGTATGATTCTCTTGTAGCTAAAATATCTTAGTATCTTTAAAACATTGACTTTTACTATTACTTGATGGGTAATTTTTCTGTCTGGTTCATATTCTTAGTGGGCTGAGAAATTTTATAAATCTTTCATTCTGAACTTCTGCAATACATAACTGCTATAAAAGAGGTCCTGTTATGCCTTAAATAAAATTTGCCATAATCAATTTAAAAAAAACTGACAGTTTTCAAACTAACTAACTAAATTCATAGTCTGATAAACTAATTTGGGTGTTAAAATTTAGCAATTGAATGACAGGTCTCACCAGCATACAAGGCCCCTACTCTACAGGAATTTCTCCTCTAGTTTGTAGAAATCACTTGTACAGGACACTAATAAATCAAAGCAGTATTTAATTAGAAAATCTGATCCCTTGTGCATCGTTACAAGGACATCATTTGTCCATAATTGCTCTAAATTCTGAATTCCCCAAAGCAAAAATTCAAAGCATTACATATTAGCAGATACAAAAACAAGAAAAGGATCTTTGAAAGAAGAGATGAGAGACTCATGATCTCTATAAATAGCTTTGGTTTTTAAATCCAAAATTTTTTGCATTGAATTTTATGAAATGTCCCCTCACTATCACTATGAAATGTCAATGTGGAGGAGTGACATCACCAAGATGGCAGTGTAGGGGACACCAGCCTCCATCTCCCCAGAAAGATCAACAATTATACAGCTATCTATTCACAAAACAGCTCTGGGAAAACTCAGGAGTCCACTTAATAAACTTTAGCAACACAGTGGAACAGAAAAACCTGAGTATGATTGCACAAAAAGGAAAGAAAGACATGTTTCTTTTTGCCTGCATCATCCCATCCCCCAGGCTGGCACTGTTTAGTGCCAAAGGGAACTCCCCAGCTAGAAAGAGGTTCCCTTGCAGGGAAAGAGAGTAGGTCAGTGATCAGCTTCCCCAGCCTTTTGAGGCACTGCATGAAGACCCACTTCAGTTTCACCCCACTGAGAGACAGGCAAAACTGAGACACACAGAAAGTCGAGATATATAGGTACATCTAGGAACAAAGAAGAAGGGCAGGGACTAGCAGTTAACCACATAGTGGGAGTGACCAGCAGTTTTTGACATTGAGAAAACCAGTACAGCTGCAACAGAACCCCTTCAGATTTTACTGATTTTTACCTCACAGGTGTTTGAAGTCACAGATGACAGATGCCTGAGTCCCTTTCTCCACTCTCCACTTCCCGCCCTGCCAGAGCCTGGGATCTGCACCAACAACCTGCCCTGGCTTCTGCAGCTGCATGAGTGTAAGCCACCAGGCTGGACTCCCATGGCTGACCCTACCATTATATGCATGTTTGAGACTAACTCCTCCATACTTGGATGCTCCCAGCCCAAACTTCACTGACATGCACACCCATGGCAAAACTTTGTAGCCACAGAATTGCACACAGACAGCTAGGGCACCTGAAGCTGCCAGTGCACCCACACTTGGCCCCAGCTCTTGCTACCTACCCTGGCCCCCATCACTAGGTATGTGTCTGCAATCAGCTCATCACTACATAGGAACCTGCAGCTGATCCCCACAGCTGAGCTGTGCACACCACTGCCTCCAGCCACCACCACTGCCTGCCCTAGTCCCTAGCCACTAAATCTGCAAGTGCCGCTGAGGAGCCAATAACCACTGAAAATCCCCCACAGTGCTCACCAAGGACCACATAGGTATCAATGTTAGGGGCTCCAGCAGCCTGAGCCACTGAGACATTATGACCCCCCAGGACCCAGAAGTGCCATACTCACCTACGGTTAGTGCCCTGAACATGGGTTACAACACACTCCAGTGTGTTCCCCAACACAGGTAAAGGTCTTTCCTTACTAAAATCAGTCCATAACCTTTGGAAGAAGTAACTGTTTCTTCAAATGTGTAGATATCTATGCAAGGCTACTGGGTTAGAAGAAAAATTAGAAAAACATGACACCCCACCAAAGGAACACAGTATGTTTCCAGTATGTGATGCCAAAGAAATGGAGATCCAGAAATTGCTTAATAAAGAATTCAAAATAATTGTTCTCAAGATGCTTGGAGAGCTACAAGAGAATAAATAAGTAATTAATGAAATCAGCAAAACAATACAAGTACAAAATGAGCAGTTCAACAAAGAGACAGAAAAAGAACCAAAAAGAAATTTTGGAACTGAAGAATACAATGAATAGAGAAGAGCTTCAATAGCAGACCTCACCCACCAAGCAGAAAAAAGAAACAGTGAGCTCAAAGACAGATAATTTGAAATTATCAAGCCAGAGGAACAAAAAGAAAAAAGAATGAAAAAAATTAAGAAAGCCTATGGAACTTGTGGGACATCATTAAGAGAAGCAAGTTATATATCACAGAAGTAACAGAAGGAGAAAAAGGAAACAAAGAAAGGAGTAGAAAGCTTAAGTAAGAAAAAATGTCTGAGAATGTCATAAACTTAGGGAAAGAACTGGATATCCAAATTCATAAAGCAAACAGGTCACTCAAAATTTCTAAAACAATGTTCTGCAAGAAACATTATAATAAAACTCTCAAATCAAATATGAAGAGGGAATTTTTAACAGCAGCAAAAGAAAAAAAAATTCACTCAGACAAGGGAATCCCCATAAGGCTATGGGTGGATTTATCAGCAGCAACCAAGAAGACCAGGAGAGAGTGGGATGATATAATCAGAGTTCTAAAAAAAAAAAAAAAAAAAAAAAAAAAAAAAAAAAAAAAAAAAAAAAAAAAAAAAAAAAAAAAAAAAAAAAAAAAAAAAAAAAAAAAAAAAAAAAAAAAAAAAAAGCCAACAAAAATGCTTTACCTGGAAAAGTTGTCCTTCAGAAATTTTTCCAACAAACAAAACCAGGAGTATATCACCACTTGTCTGGCCTTATTAGAAATGCTGAAAGGAGTTTTTCAAGCTGAAACAAAAGGATACTATTAGTAACATGAATTAAAAACATATAAAAATAAAACATACTGGAAATGGTTAAGTGTATAGTCAAATTCAGAAAACTTTAATACTGTTATATGATGGTGTATTTACTACTTAACTCTACAATAAGAGCTACAGGAAAACAGTATTAAATATAGTTAGAATAACTTATTAACAGATACACAATATAAAAAGATGTAAACTGTGACATCAGAAACAAAATGTGGGGTAAAGAGTAAAAGGATAGTTTTTGTACACAAATAAAATGTAGGTGTTATCACCTTAAAATAGACTGTTACATCTATAAGATGTGTTATGTCAGCCTCAGAATAAACACACAACAAAAACTTGTATTAGATACACACAACAGAAAAAAAGAAGAAAATCTAAGTATATCACTACAGAAAATCATCAATTCACGAAGGAAGAATACGAAATTGGATAAAAGGGACATAGGAACTACAAAAGAGCCAGAAAACAATTTGAAAGATGGTAATAAGTCTTTATATATCAATAATTTCTTTAAATATAAATGGATTAAATTCTCCAATCAAATGACATGCAGTAAATGAATGAATAAAAAAAGACCCAGCTATATGATGTCTATAAGAGACACACTTCAACTTCAAGAACACATATTACAAAATTTCCCTCTAAGATCAAGAAGAAGACATGGGTGTCCATACTCAACCCTCTTATTTAAATTAGTAGTAAAGTTCTAGTCAGAACAATTAGGCAAGAAAAAAAAATAAAAGGTATCCAAATCAGAAAGGAAGAGGTAAAATTGTCTTTGTTTGCTGATAATATAGTCTTGTACAGAGAAAATCCTAAAGGCCACAAAAAAACTGTTTAGACTAGTAAAGGAATTCAGTAAAGGTTCAGGGTACATAATCAACATACAAAAATTTGTTTCATTTATATACAATAACAGTGAACTATCTGAAAAAGAATAAAAAAAAACAATCTCAATTACAATAGCATCAAAAGCAATAAGATACTTAGAAATAAATTTAACCAAGAAAGTGAAAGATCTACACACCAAAAATTATAAGACCTTGATTAAAGAAAAATTGAAAGTAAAAATAAATGAGATGTCCCATGTTCATGGATCATAAGATTTAATATCGTTAAAATGTCTATACTATGGAAACCATCTATATAGTCAATGTAATCCCTGTCAAAATTCCAATAGAAACTTTCACAGAAACAAACAAAATATTCTAAAATTCATATAGAACACAAAAGACCCTGATTAGCCAAAGCAATTTTGAGAAAGAACAAAACTAGAAGCATCATACTTCCTAATTTCAAACTATATTATAACGCTATAGTAATCAAAATAGTTTGCTACTGATATAAAAACAGACACATAGTCCAACAGGTCAGAATAGAGATCCCAGAAATAAATCCACATCTATATGGATTGACATATATATGACATAATCCACATATATATGACTGTTATTTGATAGGAAACCAAGAACATTCAATAGGGAAAAGGTAGTCTCTTCAATAAATGATCCTGGAAAAACTGAATCGTCATATGCTAAAGAATGAAACTAGACCCTTGTCTTTCACCCCTCACAAAAATTAATTTAAGATGCTTAAAGGCCTTGAATATAAGACCTAAAAATGTAAAACTCCTAGAAGAAAATGATAGAGAAAAAACTTTTGACGTCAGTCTTGGAAATTATTTTTTGTATATGACATCAAAAGGTAAGCAACAAAAGCAGAAATCAAAAGTGAGATTACAGCAAACTAAAAAGCTTCTTTACAGCAAAAGAATCATCAAAATGAAAAGGCAACCTAAAGAATAGGATAAAATATTTGCAAACTACATATATGGTAAGAGGTTAATATCCAAAATATATACAGCTTAATAGTATAAAAGGTAAATAATTGAATTTTAAAAATGGGCAAAGCACCCAAATAGACATTTTTACAAAGAAGACATACAATGATTCCAGTCAAGATAGCATAGAAGGTAAACACTGTGCTCACCTCATCTCACGAACACATCAAAATTACAATGAAACTACAGAAAAATCGTCATCGAGAATTCCCTGAGGTCTGGCTGAACTAAAGTCTTACAACCTGGGACAGACATAAGAGGTCACCACAAGACTGGTAGGAGGGGCAGAGACATGAAATAAGCCAGTCCCACAACCACGTGTGGCAGTCAAGAATCATGAGGGTTATCTTGGCTTCAGTGGGCTCCCCACAGGGGAGTGAGGGGTCTCAGCTCCACACTGGGCTCCCCAGCACCAGAGCTCTGCTAAAGTGGATCCTGCTCCATAAAGTCAGCCCTTCACCAGCCAATCCTCACAACCTATAAGCCCAAGGGTCAATCTCTTCCATCAACATGCAAACAGCAACCAAGGCTGAACTACAACAGGAGGGCACACACAATCCATGTAAGGGATACAACTGAAGAAACTGGCGTAGGTGACCAAGGAAGACTGCACCACTGGGCCCCACAAAACACCTACTACATAAAGCCATTCTAAGACCGAGGCTTAGGCGCCCTGCTAATACATACAAACAAACACAGGAAGGCAGCCAAATGGAGAGGCAAAGAAACATGTCCCCCATGAAAAAACAGAATAAAGCTCCAGAAAAATAACTAAACAAAATGAAAATAATCTACCAGATACAGAGTTTAAACACTGTTTATAAGGATACTCAATGAACTTAGGGGATGAGTAGATGAACTTAGTGAGAACTTTAAAAAAGAGATAGATAATACAAAAATGAAGATTAAAGACATTAAAAAATGAGTCAGAAATGAAGAACATAATAACTGAAATGAAGAATACATTAGAAGGAATCAACGGTACATGAAATGAAGCAGAGGATCAAATCAGCAATTTAGAAGATAAGGTAGCAGCAGAAAACTCTCAGTCAGAACATCAACAAGAAAAAGAAAAGGAATCCCCCCCCCCAAAAGATATATATATATATATCTTAGACTAGCTTAAGGGGCCTCTGGAACAATATCAAGCTACAAACAGTTGCATTATAGAGGTACCAGAAGAGAGCAAGGAATTGAAAACTTATTTGAAGAAATAATGACAGAAAACTTCCCTAACCTATGAAGGAAATAGACATACAAGTCCAGGAAGTGCAGAGTCCCAAACGAGATGACTCCAAAGAGGCCCATACGAAACACATCATAATTAAATGCCAAAGGTTAAAGACAAAGAGAGAATTATAATTTTTGAAGTATAAAAACTGTTCTGCTGGTTTGATGCTATTTTAAGAGAATGTTATTTTAATGATTTTATTTTAAGAGAATGCCAAAGGTTAAAGATGAGACAAAGAAAGACCCAGTAATCCCACTTCTGGGTATTTGAAGAAACCCAAAATACTACTTTGAAGGGACATGTGCATCCATGTTCACTGCAGTATTATTTACAATAGCCAAGATAAGGAGGCAATCTGGGTGCTCATCAGTAGACAAATGGATAAAGAGGTGGTACACATATACAATAGAATGTTACTCAGGCATATAAACAAATAAATAAGTAAATTAATTAAAGAATAAAATCTTGCCATCTGCAACAACCTGGATGAATCTAGAGGGTATTATACTGAGTGGAGTAAGTCAGATAAAGACAAATCCCATATAATTTCACTCAGATGTGGAATCTAAAGAATAAAATCACAAAATAAAAGAGAAACACATTCAAAGATAGAACATTTTTAGGATTACCAGATGGGAGAGTGGTTGTGGCGGGGTGAATGAAGAAGGGAAAGGGATTAAGAAGTACAAATTGGGAGCTACAAAACAGTCATGGGGATGTAAAGTAGACCACAAGGAATATAGTCAATAATATTGTACGATGTCAGATGGATACTAGATTTATCAGGGTGATCACTTCGTAAGTTATGTAAATGTCTAATTACTATGTTGTATATCTGAAACTAATATAATACTGTATGCCAACTATAATTGAAAAATAAAAAATATTTTAAAAAGACACACAAAATGGCTACCAAGTACAAAAAAGGTGCTTAACAACTAATCATTAAGGAAATGCAAATCAAAATCACAACGAGATACTACCTCACACGTTAGGGTGACTGTCATCAAAAAGACAAATGCTGGAGAGGATGTGGAGAAACAGGAATCTGGTGCATTGTTGGTAAGAACATAAATTGGTACAGTCACTATGGAAAACAGTATGAAGATTAAAAATTATTTAAAAATTAATAAAACTACCATATGATCCAACAATCCTACTTCTGGGTATATATTCAAAGGAAAAGGAATTACTATCTTGAAAAGATATCTGCACTCCCATGTTCATTGCAGCATTATTCATAATAGCCAGAACATAGAAACAACCTATTTATTGTCCATAAACAGATGAATGGTAAAGAAAATGTGGTCTGTACATATGCAATAAAATATAATTCGGCCATAAAAATGAAGGAAACCCTGCCATTTATGGCAACTTGGATGGATCTTGAGGGCATTATACTAAATAAAATAAATCAGACACAAAAAAATACTGTATGATCTCACTTATATATTGAAACTAAAAATGTCAAACTCAAAAACAGAGAGTAGATTGATGGTTACCAGGGGCTGGGAGTTGGAGAAAGTGGTGAAATGTTGGTCAAAAGGCAGAAATTTCCAATTATAAGCCAAATAAGTTCCAGGGATGTAATGCACAGCATGGTGATTACAGTTAACACCACTGTATTATACACTCGTAAGTTGCTATGAAAATGAATATTAAATGTTCTCATCATGACGACAAACTGGTAATTATGTGAGGTGAAAGATGTATTAAGCTTATTGTGGTAAACATTTTGCTATATATATATATATATATATATATATATATACATACACACACACACACACACACATGTGTATATATATATATAAACACATATATGTATGTATCAAATCACATTGTACACCTTAAACTTATACAATATGTCAATTATACATCAATAAGGGGATAAAAAGAAAATGGCAGTACTTTTTAACATTACCTAGTTGAAGAAGCCTGGTCTCAAGGTCTTATACAGTCAATAAAGACATTGAGGTCTATGGATAAATTTTAAAACCTGTTCTTTTGGGAGTTTTTTCCCCCTAAGGCAAAAAGCATGCTTCATGTCCAACTGAAAAACCATAGGATGCCAAATAAAACTTTCTTTTCATCCACATTTTATTAGCATTTGAAAAACTTATTTACTTGTATGTTCAGATCTCTAGCATCAAAGCTTCCTCAATGGCTATGCTACAATCATACTTAAAAAATTCTTGAAACACACCAAGATTAATGTTCACTGTGTGTGTATTTATGTTAACATATAAACCTCATTATTTATATTTCAAATATTTCTATAATTATTTTAGTTGTTAATAACATAGTATAGGTCCTCGTGTCATTAAATTAGGCTTTAAAAATAATAATTCTTGAGTTTGATCTGATATCCATCTCAAAAAGGCATATTAGGTAAATTGCTTATTCTGGAATTATTAAAAATATTCTACAGCAAGAATGAGAAAATAGCATGTAAAAACAAAGCATATAAAAATTATACAATTACCATAATATTTGGCTTGATTTTGATTAAAATATGATTTTTCTTTTTGTAGCTTAAAATAACATCAAGCCAGCTAAACCGTTTTTATACTTTAAAAATTATAAAACTTACTCTAGGTGGCGTACTTCTAAAGGCTGTAGAAGGAAAAAAATACAATTGAAAATCAGGTTTTGTTGTTTCTAATCGATCATTGTTAAAATATGAATTCAAAACCTAATCCACTGACATTTGAGATCTGTTAGTAGAAAACTAAGTTCAAATTCGAAGTCGTTAAGCTAAATTAGTATATTATTAATAACAAAATACTCCATTATGATTCTCTCGAGACAAATATTTCTTCATGGGGTAAACATTATTTAAGGAAATGTATGCAGAAAAATGAAATATTTAGCAGTATCCCCCAAAAATGAAAAGAAACAATCTTGTATTCAACTATTTTTACATCTTTAGCTTCTTTTTTAAAACTCCTTCTTATTCTAATATTTTTAAGACTGTATTTGTGCAAACATCAGTGCTCTCTTTAGTGCCACTTGTGATACAACCACTTGTTTGGTACCATGTCCATTTCCTGATGCTATTAGTTTTCTTAAATCAGAGATAGATCATGCTATTTAAAGTTCTTTTTAGCAAGGCAATTTTTATAGTTTTTCTTCAATTGTTTTTTATCTGGAACCACCCAACTTTGATTGTCCTCACAAGAACTCTAGCCATATTTATCCCAGACTTTTTTTAAAAACTCAGACCTAGTGGGAAGATTAAGGAATTATCAACCAATGAGGCTGTGTTGTCTCTGGTTTTCTATGTCACACTGAGTAAGACACGTAGATCAGTACAGTGAAATTGAATCCAAAATCAGCTGTTTGAATCCAACTCTTAAAACCACTCGCTATATTTACCACTCTGGAGACCTTCAAATTGACTTTAAATTGATGCGGTATTATGTTATGCATTGCTACCTAGAGTTATTAAAAAATATGCTTTTTGATAAACCTCAACTTTTTTGGTCATCCATCTGATACAATCACATTGTCACATAACTGTCATCTATGTCTTTATGTAATATTTAAGTTGCTTAAAAAAGGAATTGAATTCACAGTTAAAGTTATCAATAGTATATCTCTCAAGTTAATTAGACATAAGCTCAGATTTCTTCAAAGTCATTACCCATTATCCATTCTCTATTTAGAAAGCTTAATTATTACTTGGACATCTGCAAGTAGCTGTTTCCCTATCAATGACTTATTTGCCAAATTACTATCTCCAAGTTTGTTTTGGTGGCAGCAGTTTGTTGAGGAAGAAGAATTTTTCCAGGACCTAAAGACTCGAAAATAAGTTGTAACTTTCTATAATGCTTAAGTTTTCTTATATTAAATAGCAGAGGTGCAACTGACCCTGTTGGAATTCACTCATTTGTGGCTGACATGGTTTGTTCAAATATGCTTCTAATTTAACTTTTTGGTCATCAAAATCAAATTATCAGGCTTCTATATTAAGAAACAATGAATATAAAGGACTCAATATTATTCTTTTTTTCGGCTATATTACAAAGCTCATACCTTCTATACCCCATTGTGGTTATTATATTTGGTTGTAAAAAGAAACACAAATATACATATACATGGGAGGAGGAGGAGAGATGTATATATGAACATCTGTGGATACATGTGTAGATAGACCTTATTTTTTTAAAAGACTACTGACCCACTCCCATCCCCCTTCTTTAAAAAAAAATGTTTTAAAAGCTATTGATGTCAGCTAATATAAATCAAATAAATTCAGCTTGACTTCTAAGAAAATAATAGCAATAATTCTACATATATATTAATTTTAAAATTACAAGGAGAAAAATATTTCATCCAATATAAAAAACATATATACCTCAGTTCTTTATTATAGCATTCAGGAAAAACAGGGCTGCACAAGAAAACAAAATGGGAAAACAGGAAAAATAAAGCAGAATACAAGGGGATAATACAAAGAATGCTATATACAAACAATAAAAAAACAAAGGAAATAAGACTGAAATCCACAGAATCTCTTGTGTCTTCCCATTCATCTTCAATTAACTGAGTCTAGCTAGTCTAGACTAATGGTTCTCAAATTTTAGTGGGCCTCAGGAATACCTGGTGGGCTTGTTAAAAGATAAATTGCTTGAGTCATTTAGTAGATTAGGGTAAGGCTCAATAATTTGCATTTCTAATAAGTTCAGCAATGACCACACTTTTGAGAACTTTAAACTAGCCAATTAATTACTCTTTAGCCATTCACCATTTCCTTAGTTAGGGAAAATTCTGCAGCTATTGAGAATGGCTCCAGCTTATATATCTCAGAGTAGTTAAATTGCTAGATGTTGATTTTTTGTGTGTGATTTACATGGCATATATGTGATCTCATTGGCTGCCTTGACCATATTTTTCATGATTTTTTAAGTGACTTTCTGATAACAATTTTTTTTTTTAAACCAGGAAACTAAGTGAAGAAGTTAAGCTAAACTACTCCTGGAAGGCTTCTTAGATATTTATACCATAATGTGCATCGTATTTTTAATTCACTCAAATATGTACCATGCACAGGCGTTGGTACTAGAAGCTGAAACGACAGTAGTGGACAAAAATAGGCGGTCTCACCTACTAGGGAAGATCATCACCTGAAAATATAATTAGAATGTTAAATGCTCCGAATGAAACGTGCATGATAATATAGAAGTGTACAACATACTGTTCTCCAGAGAAGCTAAACACTTGACATTTCCAAATTGTTCCTTATAATCATCAGCACATAGGATTTATCAGTATGTTTTATTTCAGCCAGTCTAATAAATATTCAATGGCATGTCATTATAGCTTAATTTGTACTTCTCTGTTAATAGTTACCGTGGAACATCTTTTCATGTGCATATTTGCCATCCTTCCAGACTCTTTGTTGAAATGTCTTTTGCTCACTTTCTAGTGTTTTCTTACTATTGATTAAATTTTGCAAGTTCTTTATATTTTCTGGACACAATACCTTTACTGAATGTTTGCAAATACTTTGTGGCTTGTCTTCTTTAATATGGTCTTCTCTGACTTATCTTTCCATTCTCTTTAACAGGGTCTTTTTCAGAATAAGTTTTTGTGACAAAGTTCAATTTGTTCATTTTTTAAATAAATGATTATACCTTTGTTGTCATTTGAATAATTTTGGCCTACTCTACATCAAGAGATTTCTTCCTGAATTTTTTCCTAAAAATTTCATACTCTTGTTATATTTAGATCCATGACTCATTTTAATTTTTTTGTAAGGTGGGGAGGTCTAGGTTGAGGGGGCTTTTTTATTTGTTTTTTTTTTGTTTTTGCTGTGTCCAATTGTTCCAATGCCATTTTCTGAATAGTCAATTGTCCCAGCACGATTCCTCCATTGAATTGCTTAAGCACCTTCCTCAAAAATTAAGCTTGTCATACTGGTGTGGATCTATTCTGGACTCTTTTGTGTTCCACTACTCTATGTCTATATGCTGACAAAACCACACGATTAGTAGCAATATCACATTGTTGTGATGACTGTAACTGCATAATTCTTACTATCTGGTAGTTTAATAATTCCTTCAAAAATATTTTCAAAGTTGTTTAGGCTATTTCAGTTTATCTTTTCATGTACATTTTACAGTTTGTCTATCTACAAAGTATCTATCTGAGATCTTGATAGAAACTGTATTAAACCTGCAGATAGATCATTTGGGGGACTACTAATATTTTTTATTATCTTGCAATCCATAAATATGGTATGTCTCTCCATTTTCTAGGTCTTTCTTCATTAGCATTTGTAGTTTTCAGCAAATATATCCTGTACATGGTTTTAAAATTTTATGCTTAATATTTTTGAGTGATTGTAAATGATATTGTTTATTGCTAGCATGAAGAAATACAATTGATTTTTGTTGCCCTTGTATTCTATGATCTTGCTAAACTCATTAGTTAAGGATATTCTTGGAGATTTTCTGAGATTTTTTATGTAAACCATTAGGTTATCTGTAAAGTTACTTCTGCCTTTCCAATCTGCAAGTCTTTCATTCCTTCCTTACTGCACCAATAGGTTAAGCACTGTCACACAGAAATGGTTGAGAGTGCACATCCCTGCCTTGCTCTCAATCTCAGGAGGAACGTGTTTAGTCTCTCACCGAGTATAATGACAACTGTTAGTTTTTGATATTTTTGGTCAGGTTTAAAAAGATTCCTTCTACTACTGAATTCGTTTTTTAAAATTGTAAATGGGTATTTAATTTTTTTAAATGCTTTTTTATTATGAGAGACATGATCGTGAGATTTTCATTTTCTTCTTAATGGATTGCATTGACCAGTTTTAAAATATTGAAGAAGACTCATCTGAAATAAACCCCACTGAATTGTAAAAAAAACCTCAAAATGTTTTTCCACTGGATTACCACACTGTGGCACATTCAAATGATGGACTACTACTTAGCAATGAAAAGAAACGAACTATTGACACGTGGAACAACACTGATGTGTCTAAAAGGAAATATTTGAGTAAAAGAAGCCAGTCTGAAAGGGTTATATATTGTATGATTCCATTTATATAACATTCTTAAGGTGATCAAATTATACCAATGGAGAAAAGATAAGTGGATGTTGGGTATTAGTGTTAGAGGAGAGTGCAGCTCTTAAGGAGTTGGAAGAGGGAGTTTGTGCAGTTCTATACCCTGACTGGGGTGATGGTAACATGAACCCACGCATGTAATGTTTCATATACCAACAAACAAACAAACAAAAAAACATAAAATCCAACTAAGGTCTGTACCTGAGTTAACAGTATTGTTGCAACGTCAATTTCCTGGTCTGACAATTCTGTGGTTACCTAAAATAACAGGAAGAAGCTAGTACATGGGAACTCTGTACTGTTCTTGCAACTTCTTGTGAGTCTCAAAAATATTTTAAAATATTTAAAAATACCAGTGAGGAAAAAAAAGGAGGGCCTAACCTCTGGAAGATGAGACAAGGAAGGCTTTCTTCTATATAGAGGGAACAATGAGTACCAAATTTGTGCAAGAAAGAAGCAAAATTCCACAAATTTAAGCGTGACTAAATTCAGATATAAGAGTGGAAAAGTAATCCTCTTTTCTGGTTCTAATACTATGTAGAACATTGAAGGCCACATTTAGAGCAATATGAGAGGATAAAATGGCATCATCTGTGATGTTAGCAACATTCCGACTGCAGTGGAGAATGCACTGGGCGGAAGTGCTGGATATCTAGCTATCTGGCCACTGTTACAGTGCAGAAGTCAGGTGATGGTAGCTTGAACGAGGGTGGTGGCGGCAACGAAAATGAAGGAAAATTGACAAATCTGAAATATTTAAGGCTAAAACAGAGGGAAAATTAAAAGACTGAAAATGTCCATTCGATCGGTGACATGAAACTAAACTATTTGAAATGAATAATAGCAGGGAGGCGGATGCCAGACTGGAGCCAATTTAAAGAATGGAAAGGGAAGAAAGATATGAATTTAGACAACTGAAGAAATCTGGCTGTAAGAAAGGGGAAAAAAAAAAGAAAGAAATGGGGTGGTAGCTAGAGGGAGGGGGTTAAGAAAATGAACATATTTTAAAAAGTTGTAGTGAACTGAGCATATTTTAGTGTTAATAAGAAGAATCCAGTTCAAATACAAGAAAGAACAGATAATGAAGTGTGAAGGATAAGCGTGAAGAAATGATGTAAAGTTTTTGAGAAAACAGGAGGTTCAATGGTAGAAGGGTATATGGTAAATTCAAGATACTGAAGTATAAAGTATAAAAAATGAGAGGGACAGTAGTGTTGGGAAATACCTCAGAGAAGGGGATAGCTACATCTACTGTAAGAGGAAAAGAGGTAAAATTGGCTACAAGAGTATCTGATACCAAGTATGTTTTTATCTTGCAAATTCTTTTTTTTGCCAGTAAAAATTGTATGCTTCCAGGATACAAAAACATCAGTCTTTCATTTCTATTTTTTCTACATCCTCCTCTGTTCCTGAGTCAACATTATCTTTACAATTAAACTTGTTTTAAAATGCCTTTTTCTTACTTCTGTTGGCTTAAATACTGGGTGTTGACTTACAACAAGATATTACTTCTTTTGTTATATATAAGAAAGCTGTTATTAGTTTGCTAGGGCTGCCTTAACAAAGTACACAGAGGACTGGGCATCTTAAACAACAGAAATTTATTTCATCACAGTTCTAGAGACCAGAGAAGTCCAAGATCAAAGTATCAGCAGTCGGTTTCTTCTTAGGAATCGCTCCTTGGCTTGTAGTTGGCCATCTTCTCTTTGTCTTTCCTTGGTCTTTCCTCTGAGTGTCTGTGTCCTAGTCTCTCTTACAAAGATATCAATTATATTAGATTAGGGCCCACCCATATGAGCTAACTTTACCTTAATTACCTCTTTAAGGACTTTCTTTCCAAATAAATTCACATTCTGAGGTACCAGGGGCTAGGACTGTAACATGAATTGGTGGGAGAGGGAACAATATTCAGTCTATAACAAGAGGTTACTAAGAGTGAAAAAGGAGATAGGATACATCAGAGGTTCAAAGTGAAAGAGGTTTGAAACAGTTCTACTCTGAAATAGTTCTCACATTGGCTATAAATGAAGCAACATTTTAAAGGGATGATTTAATTTAAATTCAATTTCATTCAAAATAAGAGTCTGACTTAATTATTCCACTAAAAAAATTGTTTTACAAGCCACAAAATCTGAATTCTAATCCTTGTACTGCTAACAAGCAATGTCTCTTGAATATATCTAGCCCTATCTTTGTTACTCTAAAATGGGAACAATACATCACAGAATAGATACATGCCTCAGGGTACACTACAAAGAGTGCTATCAGGAATCTCTGACATACTGGTCCTATTCCCTGCTTTGTCAAAGAGCCTAAATTCTCTGAAACTTGATTCTTCATCTTAAAATTAGGTACAACTAAATCAGCTCTACAGTCCCTTCTAAAATCCCATAGTTCTATAAAATGAAGTAAAATGAAATTATTTTGAGAATAATTGGGTTGTGGCATTAGGGAAAAAAAGATCTTTGAAATATTAGCCAGTAAAAATTGTTTGCTTCCAGCATACAAAAACATCAGTCTTTCATTTCTATTTTTTCTACATCCTCCTCTGTTCCTGAGTCAACATTATCTTTACAATTAAACTTGTTTTAAAATGCCTTTTTCTTACTCCTGTTGGCTTAAATACTGGGTGTTGACTTACAACAAGATATTACTTCTTTTGTTATATATAATTATCTACTTAATTTTAAGTGATAACACTGAAATAGCATTCCCATAGGATTTCACGATAAAAAAATGTTGAATAATGGATATAAGTCAGAAACATACACGACTAAAGTAATAGAAATCAAGTTTTTTTTCATGTAATAAGTACAGAGGTTTGCAATTGCTCATGTTGGTTGAGGTGTTCAACACTGCCAAAGGGACCCACGCTCCCTCTCATCTTTCTAAGGAAACTTCTTTGAAATGTACTTTTCATTCTCATATTTGCTGTTTCATAGGTTGTAAAGTAGTTTTTATACTTCTAGGCATGTTGCTGGCATTCATGGCCAGAGGGAGGAGAAAGAAGCAAGAAGCTTCACCTCACAAAGCTTTAACTTTTTAATTTGAAAGAAAGACCCTTCCCAGTATTCTTCTAACTCTAAATAGAGCATTTGCCCACACTTTAGATATTTGTGCTGACTAATATAGTGGCCACGAGTCACATTCAGCTATTTAAATTTAAGGAAGAGTTAAAATAAAAATTCAGTTTCTCACTTGCACTGCATATTTGAAGAGCTTGACGGCCACACTGAAGGCTACCATAGTAAATAGCAAAAATACAGAATATTTCCTTCACTGCATAAAGTTCTGCTTGGAATAACACAGATCAAAGGACTGGAACCATTTCTGTTTTAAATCAACAGTGATGCAGCCCCTAGGGTTGGGGTAAGGTCCCAATCTCTTTGAGGAACAGGGATCTCTGTTCCTATCTGAACAATGTAGGATACTACTTACAAGGAAGAAGTGGGAGTAATCTGGTTGGGCAGGCAGCTGTCTGCCACAATGGGATTGTCAGTACATTTAATATGTAATAATATAAATTCTTGGCAAGAAGGTATCAAAATTAGCAAAAACAAAGTGAAACTAAAGCTGATAGTTATAACAGGCACTAAATTACTTATTACACAAATTTAATTGCTAAAGAAAACACTACTTTAGTGACTGATGGAAGTTAAAGAATCAGTAGAATAGCATGTGGGCACTATTTCCTTCGTAGCAAACAAACTTGAAATGTCTGATTACGTTGAAAATGCACTTAACTAAATTCATGGGCGAAAAGAGTACACCTTACGATAACAAAGACTAGCTGAGAATTATCTTCATGAGGAAGAGTTATTTCAATATCCGCTCATTACGCAAAGCAGAACAAATGAAAAGGACTGTGATATGAAAGAATAAGATTAGATAGGAGAATAATTTACTAACAGAATTATTCAAAAGGTTAAAAAGCTGATATTAACAAGTTTTCTTCCTAAAGACTTTCAGGTTGTCAATGTCTCCATGATCTCCATTTGCCTAAAACCAGCAATGACAAGTGTGTAGGAGTTTCTAAATAACATTGGTATAAATAATATTATGCATATAATATATATATATGTAATTTAAGTGTATAAATTATAAACTAACACTAACAATAAATATTTGCCCTGAATGAACAACTGCCTATTTAAAAAACTTATTTACGTCTAAATAAGGTGTTTAATTCTCAAAGTTCTTTCTACTCTATTGCAACATGCAAAATACTGTTGAAGGTGGCATAATGGCTGTTTAGTATGCAAAGAAAAAGAGAAATTCTAATTATTACTAAGAAGGTAATCAGATATGAGAATTGTAAAAAATTTTTCTTCTAAAGTAAAAATAACTCAGCCATTGGAACCCCTTTAATTCCTATTCTCTATGATCTGCAAATATCCTTTTATGTAATTCACAATTAAAGGTTCAATAAATATAAATTTCATAAAGGTTACATTTGAGCATTATATGAACCTTAAAGCATTATATAGGTTAAAAAAATCTCAGTTATGTCCTATGACAAAAAATACATTTTTACAAAAAGATACTGCTGCATTCTGGAGAATGACATTTCAGCATGATTTATCAGAGTAACATTATAGTACATAAAACAACAGCCTACTGAAATACAGAGCAAAATTCAATCTGACACTATAAAGTCAAAATAATTTACGAGCCTTTGCTTTTGTCAGCTATTTTTTTGCTACGTATTTATCACAAATAAAAAGGAGTTAACTAGAAATTGAGTTCTAAAACATATTCACTATTTAAGTATGACAAAAATCTTCATGTGCAAGTTTAATAAATCATTATGGTTTATTTAATGAGGTTATTTCCACATAAGATTATGGTTTCAAAGCAGTTATATATGTGTGATATGAAGAGAATGATGTACAATCAATAAAACTCTTCATAAATCTTTCTTCCATGGACTTTCCCCATCTTGCCGCTTAGCAGTAAAAGGCATTTTAGGTTTATATAAACACATTCTTTATGACTGCCGTAACAGAAAATTAGTACATAAACAGCACTGGGCATTTAGTAAATAAGTCACAGGCCAATAAGTTCAACTGTGCAGTTGTGAAGTATAATGTGAAAGAGTTTTTGAAACCTTAAGACTGGGTAATCTGCAGTGTTTCCAACATGTCTTCAACTGCCTTAAGAGAGTATTTGGTTTCCTTCTTACTTCGACCTGCAAACTAATTTAAAAAATGCAATTAGGCTCAATTTCAGTGGCAGTTTCAAAATCAAAATCTTACCTTCACAAAATCTTACCTACACTCTCACTAATGAGAGTTAACATTATTTTATCACCAACATGAAATCAAGTATGTTCTTTATCTTCAATAAAAACAAAATTTGGGTTTTAAGGACATTAAGGTTTCATCTTCAGTTGAAGTGTATAAAGATTTCATTGCATAACTGGTCAGTTTAAATGTTTAAACAGTTTGATAACCTATAAAAACATAGATTTGGTATTTAAATCTGTCCTTTTGGGACCAGAAATCTTTTATGAAATAAAAAGCATAATTTGCAAATGAAATTTAAGTTTATATTTACATAGGAGTGGGGACCATTTCTACTTGTCTGGCCTCAACATTTTTACAATTTCAAACAAAGGTAAAATATAAAGTACTTTTTATTAAGCATTTTAAAGTGCAAGGTATCTAAAATTACTTAAAATTGGTGTAATTAAAAAAAAACTTCCAGATTTGTTAGTTGACTAGATAATATGTTTCTGTAGCAAAGACCTGTCAAATAAAACACTATGTTACATGTTACAAAGCTATAAACATGTTTCAAAATATGCATTTCTAGTTTAAGCTCTTAGTTAATATAAAAAACCAAACTGGGATTGGATTTTACAATGAAAACAAACTATAATACTATCTTTTTATATTTAAAAGCACATTCATGGCATACTAAATTCAATGAGGTACATGTAATCAGTGGGGGAAACACTGTTGAATATCCTATGCAGATTTCAAAATGACTTTTCTAACTAAAATGACAATACCCATCATCTATCAGTTAAAACCCTATAGATTTACTAGATAAGTATTCCTTATGGGAGTAAGTTTATAATATCTATATTACTTGTTTTCTCCCTGGTCAAAGTATTGATTAACATTTACTACTAACATGTAGTGTTTTCAAGTGACATTTTCATGTGACTGATCTTTCCTTCAAATACCAATGCTGTCTTAAGTACTTAGTGCTTGATTTATGATGTGTTCCTTCTCTTTTGTAATTAACTTAATTTGGCAAACTTCTCATGACCTGTTGAGAAAGATTAAGTGATCAAGCACAGGTAACATCATAGAAGCAATAGGTTTCAGGAATGGTAAACTGCCTCTGACCTTTCTGGCTACAGTTTAACATTATGATTCCCCTACTTCCTAAACCATTAGCTCTGTGATTGAATCTTGATTTGATAGAGTAAATAAGGGGGATTTCTAGAGGCAATGCCAGGAAAAGGGAAAAGCTAAAGCTTCTCATAAGAATCAAGATGACTTTATCTTGCATAAGACATCACTAATTTAAGGAATTCAAATGTTAAATACACAAGTCAAAACTATAAAATATGGTAAAAGCAACACCACATTTAAAACTTTGTCTTTTTGTAATTTCCTTTGGTGAGTAAAGGATGCTTATTACTCCTATTATCCAGTTGACAAACTCACTTTCACAAGGACTTACCCAAAACAGAAAGCCTTTTCTTTTACCACTGCCTATCCAAAGTAAACAGGAATGGTCCTAATCAGATAGTTAAAGGTCTAATTCTAAGAAAAAGCTTTGATGGGTTGGAGGAGGGGGTACAAAATAGGATACCACATAGTAACATTCACATAGCAAAACAAAAATAAAAAATTTCTGCAGAGCTGAAGTCATAACAAGTATTTGAAAATAAAGCATTTTGGAGGGGGGTTATATTTAAACACAATAAAAAACAGTAAATATGAATTTGTGGTTTATTTTAATTGGTTAATTTTAAAAAATCACCTAAGATTGTATATCAATATTACTGACAATCAGTGCTATTTGGAATAAACTATACTAACTTTTTCATGTCAGAACAAATAAAAAGAAAGTTGGAAATATAAATCTATCACTTTGAATTGTGTCCGACATGCAATTATTTTGTCTATTCCAGAATTATATGGCAATTTAACTGATTAAGCCGGAATCCTATTTTTCCCTCAAATCATGATTTAATTTTCTATTTCCCAAAAGGATAGTAACAGAATCACCTCTGCAATCATAAATAACATGGATCACTAGCACAGATGAATTTAACAGTGTACCAAAGAAGCATTTATCTGGAAAATTATTGTGTGTAGGTTCACATTAAAGTTTTCATGAGCATTAATCAAACTTGCCTGCCTCTACTGAACATGCTAAACCAATTACCTAATTGAAGAGCAAGTAGTAGCCATATTCTGTTTCATTATTAAATAGAAAGAAAAAAGCAGTTCTTAATACCTCATTTTCTCTAACTTATAAGTACCTAGAAAAATATTGTAATAGAGTATTTATTATATCCTTTATATCTGTTTATATGCCTCAACAAGAGTCATGAAGTTCTCAATTAGATCCCAGATTTTTTTAAATTACTAAATTACTAAAATGTCAATCTCTGAAAATTAGACTTCACATTAATCACAAATTCTGCATTTTTGTTTTCATACAGTTAGATTTTGCTTAAGTAAAATTCTTCTTTCTTAATTCCCTGTTGGATCTTAAAAAAAAACTTACCAGAAAGAACACAAAGAATAAAAAAATTATCAAATTCAAAAGTCAAAGATTTATCTATTGTAATAACTAGAATAAGTTGGACTAAAATTTACCTTTATACAGTTTGTGGAAAATAATGTGAGTTACAAAGTAATAGGATAATAAAACAGAACAATGGATAGATGAATCTCAGAAACATTACACTGAGTAAAAGAAACCAGGCACGAAAGAGTATATAACCTATGTGTGATCTCACTTACAGAAAGTTCTAGTACCGGCAAAACTAATTTATAGTGATAAAAATCAAATCGGTGCTTGTATACAGTAGGGGCTGGGGTTGACGGCAAAGCAGCAGAATGGAACTTTCTGGAGTAATAGACATGCTGTATATTTTAAATGGGGTGTTAGTGAGAGAGGAGTATACAATTGCCAAAACTCAACTGAACATTTAAAATGTGTGCACGCTATTATATGTAAATTATACCTCAATAACACAGATGAAAAGAAAAAAGCAAAACAGAAGCAGAAGGATGGGACTATGGAGTTATACAATAGTCTAAAACATTGCCAAATTACCACATATTTCCCTTCTTATTTAAAGGTAATGTACTGCATCCCAATTCTAGGTTGACTATGTGATTTGCTTTACTCACTGGAATATTAGCAACATGTGACATATCCAGAGGTTTGAAAAAGCCCTTACAAATTGGAGTTTGCCTGTTTGCTGCTCTTGGAACCCTGAGACTACCATGTTAAAAAGTCCAAGGTAGCCTGCCAAATGAGACACACAAGGCCTAGCATTCCCAGCTGACAGCCAGCTTTCAGACATTTAAATGAGGCCATCAACCATGGCATAGGACAGAAATATAAATAAGCTCAGTGGAGACCAGCAGTTACTCAACTAAGCCTAAACCGAACAGCCTACCTATAGAATCTAAGGAAATAAGCTGGTATTTTAAACCATTAAGTTAGCAAAGGATAAAAGATATAATATTTATGGAATTTGATTCACAGAAAGAGAATCCAGAACCTCTGCACAGAATATGAAGCTTCAAAAGCAACAAGAGATTTATTTAAAACCTGTTATTTGTATCTAGAGGCAGAAATAAGTTTTGCATGATGGGTGATTCCTAGCTGAGGAGCACTGGACGCTACCAAACAGAGACCTGACATGACCAAAAGAGAGATGTGTTATCTTCCTGGACTGGTGTCCAAGAGAACAGAAACTGACAAAAATTCTGTAGTATCCTGTCCTATAGAATAAAGAAAAGGCAAATCATGCCTTCAATGAAGATGTACAAAACATTTGAAAACTATAGAATTCACATTGCAAAACCCAAAGACTAAAGAGCACAAGGGATGCTTGCAGTACTCTTTCCAAAGAAAATGGATCTATTAAGATACAACAAAAAAACTGTTTTAATGAGTATGGCAGGGAGAGCAAATATTACTAAAGAACAGTTTGGATCTTTGAACAATGGCTTAAATTAATGAAATTATGGAGTCATGTCTAGTGGCAAAGTGCATCTCATAAGGTCTTGTATTACTGAAGAGATGGGGGGAAAAAAACAAAAAACCTCTGATTTAGTTACTATTGACAGCTTTAGATCTGAAATGAAAAGAAAAACAAGTGAGGGAAGGATATCAGTTGTTCACATGAGAAAATAATTGAGAAGAAAGTTGGAAACGATATCTACAGCTTCAGATACATTTATACCCGACATCTCTTTATAGAGGCAGTATACTGTGGCCATTAAGAGCACCAATTTTGGAGTCTAACTGCCTAGTTTTGAAAACAGCTTTGTCGTTAACCAGCTATGTCACCTTAAAAAATTATGTAATCCTTCAATGCTTTAATTTCTTCATTTGTAAAACAGCAAAAGTAACTAGCTTATAATGAATTTCCCATAAATGTTTGCTATTATGACTGTTGTTATAATTGCAATGAACATAGCAGGTATAATAAACTGAACTTAGAACATGTGATTAGTAAACACAATGTAATGCACATTGCTATGATTTAGAATAATTTTGTATTAACTCCTTTATTCCTTAGAAAACTTTTATTACGTCCATCTTGCAGATGAAAAACTAGGCCCAGAGATGGTATGCAATTTATGTGAGGTCACATAGCTAATAAATATCCGAGCAAAACTTTGAAACCATACAACAAGGATCTAATATCTGTGTTCTTCTCTTAACTACTACATGGTACTAGCTTCCATGGATTGGGTCTCACGACAGAATACAGAGGTAGAAACATTCTAGGGGGTGGGGGTCAAGGAAGAGGGTAACTCCTATTTCATATCATGCATAAAAAATCGGTTCCAAACGGATTCTGCATCTAAATGTGAAAAGCAGAAGGAAAAAAGGAGACGCTAAAGACATACAAGATTATCTTTATGAAAAAAAATTATCTTTATGACCACAAATAGCAAATGATTTCTTAAAAAGAACATAAAATGTACAGACTATAAATTAAATGAATGATTAGGTTCAACATATTTAACTTTAGAACTTTTATTCATAAAAATCATTTGAAAGTAAAATTAAGATGATGAAGAGATTTGCTACACATATTCCGAACACAGGGTTCATAATCAGGAAACTAAAAAACAAAATAAAAAGTTTTTAAACCAATGAAAAAGACTGCAAGAAAGAGGTTATCTAAATGGCCAATAAACATATGAAAACTACTGAACCACACTAGTAATCAGGGACATGCAAAATGAAACCATGAGATACCACTACACAGACAACACAGTTGCTATAAACTACAAAAAGTGACAGAACCAAGTGTTAGTGAAGGTGTGGAACTGAGAACTCTCCAACACTGCTAATGGTACTGAAAACAACTAATTTAAAAAAAAAAAAGCGTTGTCTGTTAAATATACATAAGCCCTATAATCTAGCATTGCCACTCAAAGGTATACCATTAGAAGTATACGTATATGTACACTAAAAGGCATGTACAGTAATATTCAGTGTAGTATTACTCATAAAAGCCCTAAACAGGAAATAATCTAAATGCCTATCAACTAACTAAATAGAATGTAGTATGTCTACATAATAGACTTCAGTACAATGAAAATGAATGAACTACAGGATAAAGGTCATAAATAGTGAAATCGTCCAGACAAAAATAAAAACATACTATATAATTTCACTAAGTTCAAAAAAAGCCAAAATCACAAGATTATATATCAGTACTTCTGAGGAGAATAAAAGTAGAAACTAAAAGAACATATCATGAGGGCTTTGGAGTGCTGTAATGTTTCTACTTATTGACCTGGATACATTTACCTGTACAATTCATTAAATTGTACAGTTATGACTTGGGTTTCTTTTTACTATATATAATTTAATAAAAATTAATTTTTAAAATATATTCATCCCATGTCAAAAAACACTCTCTGAGCAGCTAGTTGCTTCTCAAAAATGTCTTAAAAACAAGAATGTAGTTTGCATTCCATTAGCTTTAGACTATACAAGTCTTTAAATCTCTCTCTCCTCTCCCCATCTCCCCCTTCCCCCTCCCCCTCCCCCTTCCCCTCTCTCCCCTTTCCTCTATCCCCCCCTCCTCTCTCTCTCTCTCAGCTATCTCATACTGCACTTCAAGAAGCATGGCTTAGCTAGTTAATATTCTGATTTACATGCCAACAGAATAATCTCTATTATATACAGTAAAAATACAAAGTTACTTTAAATGATGTGATTATGGAGTCAATAAATTTTTGACTCTCCCCAATGTACAAAAACAAAGAGACAAACAGCACCAAAACCAAAATAACAGAAAATGAGACCAAAGGACATCTTCAAAACAACTACACTGTAGGCAATCCTCCAAATCTTTAGAATGCAGTTGTATCAACAGTGGTAGGACCCACAAAATATCAACAGCTGTGTGGTAGGAGCAATACGAAGTAAAAAGGAGGACAACTACTACTCTATAAGACCAGAAAGTAAAAAAGTATAAATTGATGAATCTGCAAAAGGTTTGCAAAATCAGGAGTCTCAAAGGCTCCAAATTAAAGATAAGTGCAAAAAACAGCATGCAAATATAACATTAAACAAGTCTAATAGTCTGAGACCTCAAACTTGCTGAAATATCCAGCAAAAACTCTCTTCAGAATGAAAAAAATAAACATCGCATTGAAAGAAAACTACTGGAAAATGAAACCAAATTGACCTGGACAGAAACACTGGGGGTAAGAGGGAAGGTGGGTTCAGGCTGGTTCAGATAAGGAGGGGAGGAGAACAGTGAGGAAATGATGCCCAGAGGCAGCAAATTCCCGAAGAAAGAAAGCAAAACAAAACAAAATGCAACATTTCAAGCTGAGCACAGCACCTCAAAATTCAAGACTTAAACTCACAACACTTTCTGATACAGTGTTTCTGATAATCTGGATACACAGAGAAGTCATATTTGATTTCTTAACAAAGAAGAGGAAGCTACAGAGAAGCTGGTTAGAAAAGTTATCCTATCTAATGACTCCCCCCACCCCCCATTCCATGAAAACTTCTTCCTAATAGGCCAGGAAAACTATCTCATTGAAACATGAAGAACAATAAAAAGAATATGAACTTCTCCATAATTATTATAGAGGGGGAAAAAAATGACAAAGGATCTAGAAGAAAATGAATGATAAAGGAGGTGAGAAAGGAGAGAGCTATTAAGCTTATAACTAGAGACCTGAAAGGAAAAAATCAAACAAACAAAAAATATTTTAAACTATAATTTTAAAAGCAAATTTCTCAAAAGAAAACTGAATCCGTATATTTGGAAAAATTGAGCCAAGAAAAATCAACAACACATACTGTAGTAAAACTACTGAATTTTAAAGATGAATTGTTTTGGACAACTTATTAGGGAAAGAAATCAGGATAGCATCAAACTTGACAATATATTATCCTAAAAAACAATGAAACAATATGTTTGAGACTTATTATATACGCCAAAGTTTGTATAAAAAGCCATATAATCTTTCAAATATAAAGACTATAGGCAGATAAGTTATAAACATACAAGATGTAAGGTTTTCCATGAGTTGCTCCTCAAGAATCTGTCTCCTCAGGACGAGCTTCAGAAAATCAGATAAGATCTAACTTGTAAGCAGGATACATAAGCTTTGTTATATACTCTGGTTGGTTTACTTTTAGGTTTTTCTTCCTCTTTTTTTATAACTTGAGAAATCTCTGATTAATAACACACTCATATCCAATCTGCTTCTGAAATGCATCTGCAATTTGTTTATCTTTTCTGGCTTTTCAGAATTATTTTTTATTTGCCAAATACAGAAATACTGAGACTTCTAGATGGCAAGGGTAATTATGTGATCATAACAGTAACAGACTCCTTTGGGGAAATAAAAGGAATCCTATAAGGTAATTCTACACAGTTTTTTAGAACATATTTGATAAAGACCCAAAGGCATAAAGGTCCAATTATAGACATCTGGCTCTGTAGCTGATAAAAAGAAAAACAATTTTAAAAATACATTAACTGACCTTTGTCATGATATAAAATTATCAATACTAACCTGATAAGCTCTGTTTATTTGACTAGCTGCCCAACTAGCATATTTCATGTTGTCCTTTTTTGTTTTTGCACTTGCTTTTGGATTAGAAGCAATATGACTTGCTGACTAAAAACAAACAAAAAACATTAAAAACAAAATGCCTTTTTTCAAGCAAGATAATCAAAATCATGTAAGGGTCACAGTTACAATGTGATAGATAATAACAAAGAATTTTTAAAACGTGTACCAAAACTATTTTTAAAATAAAAATAAAGTTGAATGAAATTAGTGTTTAAAAATGAAAATCCATTTTAATACAGAATAATCTAAAGTAATAGGAAGAGAAAGGATAGCTTAGATAATATCTAAAATCATTTTATTAGTTATCTACCACAGCTCTTAAAAGTAAAATTAATTTTACTACTTCCATGTATTTCCTAAAAGTTATTTCATTTGATTTTTCATGCATCCATCTCTGCAATTAATTCTTTTTCATGGAGCCTCAACAAGACATTCATCTAAAAGTCCATGAAAAGACTAGGATATATTAAAATTTCAAAGAACTGGCCTATTAAAGTTTATTTTTTCCATGCATTCTGATTATAGAGAGGACCTCATTTTATTTATATGTTAAAGCTCAACAGATTCTTCCTGTCTCAAAGCCATTATTAACTGACTTTTCTAAGCTTGTCATCTGGCATACATAAACAATAGAAATATTTAATTACATTTCACACAATTTTCAAACTCTCTATGCCATAAAAATATTTTAACTTGATGTTAGAGATTTTATTTCTAATGTCTTTTGTTGGCATAGTTTAAAAATATCTCAAGACAATTATCGTTTAGGGTAAGAAGTACAATGATGTTGGGCATAAACTGAAGAATATCAAAATAATCAAGAAACAGATAATTGGTCTGTTATCTGTTACTATTAAATTTTACAAGGGAAAATTTTATTTCTGATACAATAAAAAGTACTTTACAAGAAAATGTCAAATAGCTAGAATGTTTTTACATTCAAAATCAAAACTACCTTATAATATATTACAATTAACTAAAGAAAAAAATTCATATGCTTAGGAAAAAAAAATAAAATAAAACAAGAGGGAAGTGATTGGATAGAATAGTTAATGGATTTTAAATGACAAATTTTGTAAAATAACATTAAACATGCACCTCAGCTCACCATGTAAAGTCCAAACAAAGCTCTCATGTTTCTGTTGTTCAGTTTCAATGCCTGTGCAAAATACTTTCTTGAAAGTTCAAGGTTTTCAAGTCCACCTTGGGTATATTTGACCTGTTAAAAATTGCAGAGTGCTGAAGCTTGTTAATTTTACTACTTTGAAATATAGCATATTTCATTATATCATAGGCATTAGTAACTGAAACAGATATTCTGTAAACAAAGGTAAGATGTTTACAAAATTCACTTTAAAGTTGTTAAAGCTAATCTTTGAAGCATAACTTCCTCAAAAAAACTATTTTATTAACAGCCCTTAATAATAAAGTCCAACTAACCTTATAGCATTCAATTATATTGCTATCCTTAATAGTAAGAAAATAAGATAAATACTTCCTACTTCCCCCAAAAATAACCTTAATATAAATTTCCTAGACTACAGATTTAAAAATCATAATGAAGACAAAACAAATAAAAGCTCAGACAAAAACAATAGTTTGGTGGTTACCAGAGGGAAAGGGGGTTGGCAAGGAGATAGATAGGGGTAAGAGGGTCAAATATATGTTAATGAAGGAGATTTGACTTTGGGTGCTGAATGCACAATGCAGTACATAGATGATGTTTTATTATAGAATTATATATTTGAAACCTATAAAATTTTATTAAACTATGACACCTCAATAAATTAAGCAAAATTTTTTAAAAATCATAATCACTGTAAATGTCACAGAAGCTATTAAGTGGTGACGACTGTAGCACAATTCTTAATTAGAAAAGAAAAGAGTGTACAAAAAAAACACAAAGAATTTCACTGTTTTAAATTGTGCTTTTAACTGAGAAGTCAGTATTTCCATTACAGTATTAAAAATTTAAAACTTTTACTCTCACAAGTCAATTTTCATCAGATGTTTTAAATATTTATATACTTGCCTAACATTAAAGACATAATTTTAGTTCCATAATAATACCCAATACTGACAAAAATAAAATCACATACAATTCTTGTTTTTGAAAACACTTACTTCAGCATACTGCTGACAGTATAAGTGGCTGTGTGGATTAGTCATCATAAGTTCCTCTAAACAAAAGGCTGCTTTAGCGTAGCTGAAAAATATCAAGAGAAGAAATTAATTTTAAGTCACAAATTTTATCTTAGCTATGCCTTAAAATAATTTAAAAACAATTTTAGTAATATTAGACATTTTATTCCCTAAATAATTTAAATAATTTTATTGATAAAGTACGTATTACCCTGAATTCATAAATATAAATAACATTACATTTTTAATGAAATGAATAAACAAAGGCTTAAATCCTAAAGCAGCTTATGAACAATCAATAAATATTACATTTTTATAACTGTGTCACTACTAAGACATCCAAACATTAAGAACATAGACTTCAAAACCTTGGATTAGGTTGCATGTAAAATAACTTCTAGAAGTCCGCAATCATTTGAGAAAATATTCAAAAAGCTAAAGTTGTAAGGAGGAAATCAACATTTTATTAAATATTCTCAATTCACTAAAAATCCTTTGCAGACTTATATTTACCAACATATTCTATTACAAAGGCTATTCATTACTTAAGTTTACTGTCAAATACAAAATCATAATGAAGTTATAAATTTCTAAACCCATGAAAACTAGTCAAGTTAGCGGCTTTGATATGCACTCCACTACTATTTAAACATGTGGGAGAAAAAAAATCTTGCTGAAAATCTAAGGAGAGAACTGCTGCAAAGGTTCTGGAAAAATGGTTTTACATATGTAACTCTAATTCCCTTTAATGTATTTTATATGTTTAAAGCCATGTGAATATCTTCACTATCTACAGGAAATCCTAAAGAGCACAAGTGTTCTAAGATTTATTCCCAGTGAGGAAGTGCTGAGAATACCCAACAGAAAAAGGCTACCTACAGTTATTTTTGGTACTTGTCACAAATATGCAAAGGTACCTATCTTTACATTAATGTCTAATACACTTTATTTTTAAATTATACATTTTGCAGTTTCACACATGTGATTAATAAGAGCTAATTTCTGTTACATGCTTATTATGTTATGTCTCTAGGTGTTACATGCATTAACTCATTTAATCCAACCCAAACTCTAGGAAGCAAGAAACTATTATCAGCATTTTACAGTTGAGAACACTGAGGCAGAGATTAAACTGAAGCCCAGGCTGTGCCACTCCAGGCGGTCTACACTCTTAACCACTATGAGTACTGCTTGTAAGCACTACAGTCCATAATGAAAAACGGTGGTGGTGATGGTAGTAATGAAGATGTTAATGGCAACATGAAAACAGGTACAGTGATCAAACCCAAAAAGCCTAAGGAACCAAAAACATCCTGCTGATCACCCAAAACTCACAGCATATAAATTTATGAAGGATGTTCTATATAGACTCTTATCAAAGATCATGCAGCTTTTCAGCCGTTTTCATTTTAATATTTAAAACCTAGTACTGGTTCTTGATGCATGATAGATATATAATAAATGACTAAGCAAATGAATAAACAAATGACTAAATAACATTGTAGAACAAAAGTATTATATTTATTTATCTATCTGATACTTACTCATCATTCCATAAGAAAAGAGGAATGTGGTCTCTCCTTTAAACACCTAATTTCATCAGAAGGACAGTTCCTTTCTAAATGTGTTCTTTTTACTAAGATGATGCCAAAAATTCAAATTCATGCTAAGAAAAAATGTTCTTAGAAATTTAAATAGGTTCAACACAGCTATGGCTCTAGTTCTTATGCAGCATAAAGTAAGATATAATGGGTGGATAAGAGTTTCTACTGAAAAATGAATACCAAAATATTTTTCTTAAAAATTATATAGTATCACATACAAGGATAAGGATCCCTTCCCCCGATTTTACAAAGTATAAAATCAAACTAATTTTGTGAATAGAGTACAGAATCAAATAAACTTAGAGATGGAAGGAGCAAGAGAAGGTCTTATCTAGTTTTCCTCAATTGGGATCGCCCGAGAGCACTAAGTCATATGAAAAGTGATTTGAGTGATTATTTTCTCAATTTTCCCAAGGATGATATATGGCCAGTATCATTCCAGAAACATAAAAATGTTAACTTATTATACACAAAGACTCAATAAGACTAAGATTAGAGAAGTAAAAATAATTTCAATCTATTTAAAATGGAATAACCACTATTATTACTATGTTAGAATAAATAGTTTTTAAAGTTCTGTTCCTCATAAAAGCATATGTACAGATTACAGTATCTAGATTACAGTCCCTAGACTGCCTTATCAACATTGTGATTTTTCCTTATAGAATTTTTAAATTTTGTTATATAAATTTTAAAGGATGGGCCTATAAAAAAAAACCATAATCACAATCATAATTTCATTTATACTACTAGCTGCTCTTTGCTGCTGTAACATCTAGTTTTAATGACAAATCAAGTAAAAAAATAAAGTGTCTGTTTAAAATGCATATTTTTGTTTATAATATGTATTGGTAGTGCTAACATATAAATTGTAACTAATTTTTTATCTTTAAAGTAAATAAACTATCTCACTCAATATGATCAACTGGTATGACTAAATATATACTAGAATTTATAAATGAAAAGTAATCTTAAATAAAAGTTTCATTAAAAATCTGAAGATATTTATTTCCACCCACCCTAAATCTTAATATTCCTAAATGTTCAATTGGAAAAACTAAATGGTCATTTTGTGAATGACTAGCTTTAAGATCAAAAACAGTTTTGTAATATAAGATAAAGGAGACTAAGCACAATTATCATTTCTTCTGAAAATAAATTTTTCAAGTGCTTTTCTGTTTTCATATTTCATTTCTTGAGATTTTTCAGTTCTTATTTCTCTTAAGTATACATTCAACCCTATCTCAACAAACTCTTTAGAGATTCAAAATAAAACAATACTGAATGTGTTCATTATAAGGTAAAGCAAACAATAAATGTAATGATAGGTTAAAATAAAGTGTAACCTATTTGAGAACTAAATATAAAAATATTATAAACACGTAAAAAGAACAAAATTGAGAAAATAGAAAAAAAACAAAGGTGATATATTAATATAGTTCTTAGAGAATAAAAAAGATGAAAGCAATAAAAATTTATATATCTGACCATCTAAAAATATAAAGTTTCTTTAGTTAAAAATCAATATGAAAAAGGTATATAACAAGGATATACTTCTGAAAGGACAAAGGTTCTCATCATTTATATAAAAAGCTCTTACAAATTTTTTTTAAATAAGTGTAACCAATTTTCACTTGTCAAAATTTGCAAAGATTAAAAAGAATGATAACATCCAGCCAGCATTGTTAAAGGGATACTCTCTAATAATTGCTGGTATAAGAGTAAATTGATATTACCTTTCTAGTGAACAACCAGAAACAATTTATCAAAACCACAGAAAATGTGCATATCGTTTAATCAAGTAATTCTAAAAATTTAGCTAAAGGAAATAATTAGTACAGCATTATAGTGAAAATGAAAAAACAATCTTCCTATCCCCCTAGGAAATGAGTTAATACTAGCGAACATTAATAAGATGAACAATATAAAGCCACTGAAATCACTTTTTGGAATGTTTAGTGTGATAAGAAATTTGTGATAAAATATAATTAAGTGAAAAGCATTAAGCTATGAAAGATAATTCTATTTTACATTTGTTTCAGGAAGTATTGAAAAGAATCAAATATAAACTGAAGTTAACTTAGGATGATGCAATTATATGTGATTTTTGTCTTTGTCTTTATTGGGTTTTCCAAATTTTATGTATTAGGCATCTCTTTAATTAAAATAGAACATTGCCTTGATGATTTGTAATGTTTTTAAATGCTTTTAATCCCAAGATCTTCAAAAAGCACAAAAACTTAAATACTGTCATCTGTTTTAGGACAAAATAAAACTAATGTTACTTTTTTTACTATGCTCTGAAAATTCAGTTTCATGTTATTCAAATTATATACTGAATACTTTATAAATATTAACTTAAAAACTATGAAAAATGAAATTGTTGCCATCTAAACCAAATATACTACCACTTTCACATATATAAGAGAACCCTGAGTATGTTTACACATGGGAACATACAATCATATATACATCTATACTGAACATGATTTGGCAAATAATTTTATAAGGGAAAAAACAAAGACAATCTGATAGCCACAATATAGTAGAGAACTTAAGAATGCTTCCCAGAATACAGTACACATTCATTAAATGACAGCGATAATTTTTTTAGTTCCCATTATATTAGAATTATACAGATAACTACCTTAATTCTTCATTTCACATTACATATATAACCCTTAGCAAAGACAAGAGACAAATGTTTTCATTCTATTTCCTGTGTCAGTTATTTGTAGCACAAGAATGAGGGTAATGTATGTCTAGTGAGAACATGTACATGAGAATCTGATTCTGTTCTCTCAAAAAGTAGGAAAGAAACCATGTGATGTACTTCAGGTTTAGAAGAACTAAGGAGAAAATAAGAAAAAAAAGTCCTACCTCTAGATGGAGATTGGCATTAATGCTGTGATATTGGAAAACTTGCACTAAGACTGGGCTAATCCTCTCACACTAGGATTTCCTCCTGTCACTGGAGCAATAAAAAAGCTAACAAAAACATTAAATATCCAATAAGCCAGTTCCTACAGCATTCAACATTCTTGATTATTCTTGGTTTTTTACCCAGGCAACAGAATTTTTAAACAGCAGGGAGTTTAATACTCTTTGTCTATAAGAACAATTTAAACTCAGTAAATGTAGGCCTTTCTAATTCCAAACAATGCCATATGTATTTGAAAGAAATATTTCCCAGACAAAAATAATTTAGCAAAACACAAATGACTTAGAGCAATTCACACATTATAATCAAGTGTTGATTTATTTTTCATTTAATTGTTTATTTTGTTCATCTAAAATAGCACGATTCATACCTTCTCACCAATCCTTTGGAAACCACTATGCCTTCTAAACTTACAAGTAATGAAAGCTGCATTCCCAACAAAATTTTATGTGTGTAACAACTTACTCATGTTCATTGATATAAAGTTCTGCAAGTTCATGCCAGGCCTCTTGGTCTCCAACAAATCTGGTGAGAGGAAAGAGAAAAAAAGTATGTAGATAGTCTGTAAATAAACAGCATGTAGGCAAAAAAGGAAAATCAAATGCAAATTCCATTTTAATTAAAAAAGATTTATCAGAATAACAAAACACAATCCTCTTGTAAGACACTCACTGTTCCAGATACTCATTCAGTTCCCGAATGGCTTCTACATTTTTTCCCTGGGCTTTTCGAATGGCAATCTTACGCTTTCTTGCAGCCTGTGGGTTGACATTAATAACGGATTAGGCCCTCATGATTCCTTGGGTTTTGTAAAGAAGGTAATTTGAGTGTGCAAATTATTATCTCAATGCCAGCAAAATTCCATTGTAAAACTACTGCTTAGTGGGAGTTTATAAACATACCCCATGACATCTCATTGGGGAATTCAAACATTCCTCTAACAATCACATATGCTTTACTTTTGATGTACACATGTATGCATCATTTCATTCAAATAAATATCCATCCAGATTCTGATAATTACAAACCAGCAGGAAACCCTAATCTTTATCCAGCCTAAAGTCCTTTACTCTGTCTCATTCATAAGATCTGTATCTTAAGAGATAGAGGAATAGTGGATTAAAAAAAAAATCTCACCATAGCCACTTGAATGTAATTATACAAATATGGCTTCTGATAACTCTTTTCACAATTAAAAGAAAAATCTACCTTTGAGTCTTTCAAATGAATTAATAAAGGTCCTGAAAAACATTTTATAATAGACGACACATTTAAAACTTGAATGTTAAAGTTTTCTTAATTGATAAATATAAAAATAAATGCCACTTATTTACGCATTATCAAATATGTACTGAACAGTTAAGTATTTGACAAGTACTGAGCCAAACAACAAAAATATAAGGAGAAAAACACAACAAATAAAAACACAATGATGGAGCTCTATGATATTAGCTACCATAGGTTGTGGCACAGTGGAAGAGGTGGAAGGGCAGGAATCTAATAGGGTTCCAGATGTGATACCTGTACTGAAGTAGAAAGGGCAAGTAAACATTTGGAAAGCAAAAGAGGAACCTGTGTGGAGGACACTGAATAACAGGAGCAATAGTGGAGCAAAGGCACGGGAGACAGCAACACTGTGTGCAATCAAAACTACACAACTGAGGCTGGAGTGAACAGTCAGGACTGGAGGGCACTACAAGAATTATTAAATTTACATCCCATCCATCTCTGTTTAATTCAATGCAGAAGACTAAACAATGAAACACACAAGGGCCATATTGTTATTGTTTTATACTACACATTCCACAAAATGCAGACAAGGGAAGCGAAATGAATGGGTCCTCTTGAGACTAATGGAACTACATGCCATGGGGTGAGAAAGATGTGGAGTTTTGCTTTGAAGAAGTGAAAGTTAAAAAACCAGAGAGAATAAAGAGACTTCTCAAGAAGACAAAGAGCAATATTTATAATAATAATGAAAATTAAAAAATGACCTATGTGTTTGAAATGTATATCCTGGAATATTTGGCTCATTATAAAGGCCGAACACAATGACTGTCACACAGAAGGTACTGAAATATATTTGAAATAATTTTACTATCTAATAAATGTAAAGTTTAGAGAGTCTCAAGAAATCACAAGGAAATTAAAAGTTCTAAATGTAACTCAATCTTAAAGCCTTTAGGAAAAATATTATATTTCAAATAAAAGCCTTATCCCGTATCTTTTGGAAAATAGGTGAGGGATAAATTATGTATAATTAACATACTAATTTCTTTTAGACATATAACATCTAATTTCTCCAATCCAACAAAATTTGAAATATATTTTTCCCTTTTACTTTTCATGACACTATTTCTTCCACAGGCATATGGTAGACAGCAGAGAGTCCAGGTTTTTTCACTTACCAGCTTTCTAACCAAGGGCAAAATATTTGATGTCCCCACTTTGTACCACCACCAATTTCCAAGTATCAATGTGAAGCAACTAACACAATACACTGAATAAAATAGTATTAAATGAATGCTATCTTCCTTCTTTCTACCTCTGGTTTGTGCTTCATACTTATGTGTTAAGACTTGCCAAAAGGTATGCCTATGAGATCTTTAAAGAACTGGCACAGGCTTGCTTAGTTTGACCTGATATCTTGCCCCAATCTTTATAGGAGATGCACCAGCTGAAATGAGATAGTGTATAGATACGGTGAAACTTGTTGAAAATATTGCATTCAAATGCCACAAATCAGACAAAAAGTCAAAGCATAAACATGAAGAGCGACTAATACTTCTATAGTCAAAGTACGAGGCGTGGTATGAACATTGTTAAAGAACACCATTATGTGTGAGTTTTGTGAAGAAGGATGTACTAAAAACACCTGTCTTACTTTAATTCCTCAGTGACTTGACAATAGAACCAACCATTCCTCCACTGTCAAATACACACCAGTATTTTCAGGTCAGCAGCATTCTGTAGGATACAGTTGTAAAGCATTGCTATAGTGTTTTAAAGATAATCTTTAAAAATGCCTTTTAAAAAACATTTCTTTTATAAATTGTGAAAAATAGAGGTTTAAAACTTAAATGCATCAAAAGAGGTAGAAGTATGATCTGAAAGTTGATTCTCATCCTAAATCCTTCTACGAAACTTCTTAAAAGAATCCAAAATATTACAAATAAAATAATTTATTACCCAAATGTTTTCCACCTAACAGAACTTCAGTGAAGTATAAATTTTTAAACATAAGGTTTTACTAACTAATTTGAGAAACATGCCCCAAATCTCTAATATACGAGCAATATTGTGCTTAATCATGAAAAATCTAAGATTTGGGATTTTACCTCCTAATATTCTTAAGTTTAAAACAAACTTTTAAGTGGTAATTATTCAATTATGCAAAGCCAGTCTTCCTAATAAAACTAAATGTGACTGCTTAAAAAAAAAAATACATGGCAATTACTATCACACATACAATACACTATTAAATCACATATTAAAGATCAGCCCTTTCAGGGTTACAAGAAAAATAATACCACTTTCTGACAAAGAACCAATCTTTATTTATCACGATCATTTTAAATATAACATTAAGCAAGGATTTCATTTCTGGCCAAAATGAAGTAACAGGGACCACATTTACCCTCTTGCCTGAAACAAAGAACTTGACTAAATATATAAAACAGCAATTTTTAAAGCACAAAGCAACAGGCAACAAAGGAGAGTGATCCTGAGAGGCAGGAAATAAATGAGGTGAGCCCTATTTTTACAGCCCTGGCATGCTGCCTTGAGAGTTTCAAGGGTGCTATGCAGGCAGAAAAAACCCGGCTGAGCCCAGCAGATTCCAGGAGTTCAGGAGGAGCACAGAGTCCAGGAACATCAAAGAGATTAGAGATCATAGGACAGAGTACTGGAGAAGAGAAAAAAAAAATCAAAATAAGGGCTCTGGAGGTTCCCTCTGAGTACTCAGCTTTGTACTGCTCAGTGTATGTGTGCAAGGAAACTACCCAGCGCCAAGCAAAGAACTATCAGAAAGGTTTAGGGGGAAAAGTGCCCAGAGCTCACACAGAGCTGATAATTGTGCTACCAGCCACACCAGAAAATGCCATGATTCCTGGGGTACTGAACAGAATATCCAGAAAGATGTAATGGGGATTAGCTCTGGTGTAAACACTAATCTGGTCCTATCTAACAAAGACCCAAAATTTTGCAAGTAACTTAATTGTATCCCATAAAAAAGTTCAATAATGGGCAAAGGAAACTTTTGAGGATGATGATTTTTATTTACTATCTTGACTGTAGCGATTGTTTCTCAGGTATATATAAATGGCAAAACTTATCAAATTGTATACCTTAAGTATATGCTGTAGTTTCTATGTCAATTGTATGTCAAAATAGTATAAAAATAGCATTAATTAGACTAAACATTATGTAGACTTGAGTAATTATATAAATTTGCATTTCTTTGTTGTACTTTTTTTTCCCCTCATAAAATATGCCAATGTTCTGAATCTTCTAAATTTCTAGTTTGGATCAATCTTTGAAAAAGTCCATTTAAGTCTTAAACATGAAAACTGTTGCACATTTTATAAGTGATTTTAAAAATGGAGTTAGAATTTGTGTTGTAAAATATGAAACTTCAAAAAGTATTTACTTCCATGAATAAATCTTCACCAAATTTGCTACATGCCCTGTGTAACACTGCATACAAAGGGACCAGCAAACAGGTGTTCCTGAAAGACATGTAGCATCTTTAAAAAAATAGGCTACTTAGGGAGAGCTACTACCTAGAAAAGGATTAAAGGATTAAGGTCTACCAGAAAAGTACAATCTAGAACTCCCCTTACTTCAGATTCTGGGACCCAGAAAGAAATGGACCATTGGCCAACAGAGTAAAAGCCAAGTTCCAAGTTCTCCTGCCTCCAATACTTATGCTCATACCCCTGGAAAATGCAGCATTCTAAAAGCATCTTCACCCTTGGCAGAGGCAATTACATTTAACTGCAAAATAAAGCTAGAAATATTTGATATATCACAATATACAGTCCAAAATTCAAGGCAAAATCTGATCTTTCTGAAATATGAAATTCAATGAAAGACAATTACTGTACTTTCCTTCTGAAATGCATTCATTCAACAAGTATTTATTGAAGGCCTACCATAGGCTAGACATTGTTCCATGCAATGGAAATAATTTTTTCCAAGGAGCTTTCAAAGGACAAAAAGCCTACCTTTATTTTAAAAGCAAGAAAACAAAAAAACTGACTAGTGTTGAGGGCATCTAAGGGATAAAAGCTCACAGTGAGCCTAATCCAACACTTGATTTTGATAGGCTAGTGAGAGTTACTTTTCTAAAGTATCATTCACATCTAAGTTTTAACTGTTTGTGTACTTTTATTACAAAATATACTTTCATCCATTACCCACCCCTCTTCAATTCCACTCGTCCTGGGTTTAGATCACCATAAACTCTGACCTAAGACAGAACAGCCTACAAATTATTTATTTCATCTCTTTTCAACTCCTTCAAATCATCCCCCAGATTACTAAATTCTCTCTAAAAATATCTGCTGGTATTTATTTCCCTAGTCCAAATCTGACTCATTCTCCATTTTCTAATAAAGACTAAAAATTTAAAGAGTAACACACAGGTTGTTCACAAAAGTAAACTTTCGTGTTACATCTCCTGTCACTCAATACAGTAAACAAATTCAGAGGCATAAAATATTGTTCCTCAGAGCCCTAGTTTTCTTCTGAGCTAAGTCAGTGAGGAAGACGGGGGAGGTTAATCAGGCAGAGCACCAGAACCATGCCCTCTTCAACCAGAACAGAAAAACAATTTCATTTGAAAAAGGTGTTAAAGGCAACAGTTCAGAAAAATACAAACGGCTTTTTAAGCATATTAAAGGATATTCAACATCACTCATTATACAAATTATAAGATATTTTTAACCAATCAGACTGTTAAAGGCTTTAAAAAAAAGTTCATAATATGCCATGTGGGAAGATATGGGGAAAGCACTGTCATACACCACAGAAATGAGTATGAACAGCTAAAAAGCCTCTGTGAAGGTAAATTTGGTGTCATCCACCAAAATTTAAAATGCATGGAACCTCCTGACTCAGATATTTCACTTCTAGGAATCTATCCTATCCTACCAGTGACATCCACTGCAATGCTATTTCTGGGAAGAAAATATCAGAATCCACCTAAGGATTCACGAAAGAGGACTTAAAGAAACTTTTTAACATTAAGACATCTATGCAATGCAATGCAATGCAATGCTATGCAACTACTCAAATGATGGTGTAAAAGATGTGCTGACATGGCATGACCTTTCAAACATGGTTAGGTAAAGGATGCCACCAATTGCACTTATGGCAATTCTATCAAAAGGAATACATACCTGAGTGCACATATATTAGTGTGTGTACAAGAAAAAAATCTCTGTAAGAATATATGATTGTTAATAATGTTTGACTAAAAGGAAGATGAGATCAAGAATGGAAGCAAAGACTTATTTTTCACCATATATTCTTTTGTATTTTTCATAACTTTTAACATGGGTATGAATTACTTTTTCAAAAAAATATTTTGCAAATTTAAAAAAATATATGGGGAGGTGTCCCATTTCAGCACTCTCCTAAAAAAAAAAAAAATTGAAAGCTGACATTCTAATCACTTTATTCTTTCTTCCCTAGGTAGGCCTGTGCTTTAATAATGCTAAAGCTTATTCATGCCATTCATGAAATATGACTTCTTGTCACAGCCCACCATCTTTGTCTCAAGCCACATCTTTCAAGGCCTACAAAGCTCAAAAATCACATAACAAGAAACCAAAGAATCAGTATTTAATAAATTTATTTCAAAGTCCACAATCTGTTCCATTACATCACGCTGCCTCCTTAAAAGTGAAATCAAGGACAGTGTCTCAAACCATCTACACCCAGCACTGAGCACACTAGGAACACTCAACAAATGTTTTTTAAAAACTAATACATGCATGTGATAGGCAAGGAGAGCTCCTTAAAGTTTGAATGAGCAACCTCATTTCTATATTGAATATCTAAGAACACAGAAGCACAAGACCAATAAAAAAAAAATCACACAATCACTTATAGGCAATGCAAAAAACTACAGTATAAAAGCTTGAATTGTAACTATAGATGAGGACAAAACCGGACTTTCCCACCTTTGAGATAATTAAAAGTTGCTTTGAAAAAAAAAACTGTGCTGTCTTCTACATATTATTTAATCTAAGTAATCTTTCCCTACTAGATTTTATTAGTTCTAGGTCTTGGACAGCTTTGTTAACTCTCAGTGTCCACCGCAGTGCTTTCTGTAGCTACATTAACAGAGACAGTGTCTTTGTTCTTAGTAACACCAACACTTTGGTATCTCATGAAATATACTCAATAAACATTTACAGAAGTACAGAACAGGAGGGACTGTGAAGAGATTACGTAGATAATATTTGATGAAAGAATAATATATTTAGCAAAGCTGAATTTAGTCACCTTGTTCTAAATGTTAACCTAACATAGAAGGGATTTAATTACTCCCACTTCATACACTGGCTATGGGGGGTGGGGGGACCATCTGGATCTTTCTTTTAGCAAGTCTTAAAAGCCATAAAACATAGAAAATACTACAAAAATAGAACAATATTTAGTTCAAATTATTTTAGATCTTGAAAAAGTAAACTAATTTATTTAAAATATCCTCAACTAACACAAAAGTAAAATGCTTGACTCCCAATTCCCAGAAAATAAAGTACAAACTATTGGTTCTTGGCCTAGCCTGAGAAAAATATATGAAGTTCAAATTTTTCTCAGAAATTTGATTTCACTTTTTCAATATACTGCTATAAGAAAAATACTTTTTAAAAAAAAGTATTGAAAAGTCAATACTTTTGAATACTTTTGAATTAACTGTATGAGAAAATCTTCAAGAAAAGAAAAATGGTGCTTTTTATAAGGGATTATTTTATTAAACCATTAGGATAGTTAAGATTAGAAAATTATTCAAAACTTTCTCATTTTAGCTTACTTCTTATTGGGACTATTTAGGAAAAACTAATAAAAGCTGTTTCTTATTTTTTTATAATAGGTAAGATTGTAGCTCTGCCAAAACTTTTCCCTGAACTTTCTATATTTTGAAAATCTTCATGAAATAATAAATCCTTGCCATTCAAGTAGCTACCCAAACAAACAAACAAACAAACAATAACAACAACAAAACCAAGTAGGATGTTTCCCTGGGATGGGACAAAATTAAAAGCTCAAATCTAAACCATTTCACTATATACAGATATGGCAAATCACCGCACTGTATAATTTAAACTTACATTATATTACCAGTCAATTATATCTAAATAAAGCTGGAAAAAACTATTATTTAAACACTATATAAGTATTACTGTAGAATATCAAAAGAGGCAAGCACAGACCAGAGATTTATGACCAGTGAATGCCTAGAATAAATGCTATCTAGAAATTGCAGATTTCAATAGTATATCATTTCCCAACTTAGCATAAATAATTTATTTAAAATGAATCAAGTTACTGACATTCAATTATTAAACATTTCTGCATTTTACAATCCACAATCATATATTATCTTTTTAAATGTGATTTTTTAATGAAATACTTACCAAATAAGAGAAAACTATCATATGTATTACGTATTAATATAAGAATTTCTCCTTTTATAAAAGAAAATACAAATTCAAACTGGTTTTTAAAAAACTCTAAAAATATTTTTCTTTTAGCAGGCATATGTATGCTTGGACATAATAACAAAAACATTAAAACGCCTGATATGTTATCTAAAGTCTTTTCCTTTTCATTTAGTAAAAGGTAAATCTAAAGAAGATCATTGTATCAACAGTAAGTGAAAATATTTTCAGCAATAAAATTGTTTTTCACCAGGATATTTTTAAAATAAGTAATACTATATAAATATATTTGGAACAAATATTCTGTCCAATAAACAAATATAAATATTTGTTCTGATTCAGGATAAATTAAAGATATTTATATATATGTGGCAGGAAAAAGTAAATCCAAGACCAAATATCGTCATTAACTCTATATACTAATTACTGAGATAACTTTCATTTTTCATTAAGACAACTAAAACATAATAGAGAAATGCAAATCAAGCCCAAAATAAGATACCATCTCACACCTGTTAAAATAGCTATAATCAACTGGACAAGTAATAGCAAATGTTGGAGAGAATGTGGAGGAAAAGGAACCCTCAGACGCTGCTGGTAGGACTGTAAATTGGTATGGCCACTATTGAAAACAGTATGGAGGGTCCTCAAAAAACTAAGAATTGATCTACCATATGATCCAGCAATCCCTCTACTGAGTATTTACCCCCAAAACCTTGAAAAACCATATCTGAAAAGATATTTGCACACTGATGTTCACAGCAGCATTTTTCCTACTGGCCAGGACATGGAAGCAACTGAAGAGTCCTACAATAGATGACTGGCTAAAGAAGCTGTGATACATATACACAATGGACTATTACTCAGCCATAAGAAGAGATGAAATACTGCCATTTGCAACAAAATGGATGGACCTCAAGATAATCATATTAAGCGAAATAAGCCAGAGAGAAAAAGTTGAAAATCACATGACATCATTTATATGTGGGATATAAACCTAAAAGCAATCAATAAATGAACAGGACAAACAAACAGGGACTCGTGGACATGGACTATAAACTAGTGGTTACCAGAGGCCAGAGGGTAGGTGGGGGAGGAGGGAAGAGGTAGACGGGGTAAAGGGGGTCAAATATTGAAGGGTAGAGGGTAGGGGGTAGGGTGAAGTGGGTAAAGGGGATCAAATATATGGTAGCTGAAGGAAACTGGACTTTTGGTGGTAAACACACAATAGAATATACAGATGTCAAATTATAATGTACACCTGAATATTATATAATTGTATTAACCAATGCTACACCAATAAACTTAATTTTTAAAAAATGGCCTATTATAAAATAGTCAAAATAAGAAAACATATGTGTTTTTCCAAAATAAACTGATTTTGCCTTTTGAAATAAACTTTAGATGATCTTCAGGATAATCAGCTGACTTACAGTGTTAGTTGGATCTTCATGTAAAATGCGATCATATAGCTGTACAGCATCATCATATCTATTTAACAAGAAAAATAAACATCAAAAATCATGACCTTAAAATTTAGTGACAAATAGTAAATATAAAAAAAAATTAAACTGACAGGGCTTTAAAAGCATTTACAATTGCTGTCCAAGTTTCTTCCTATCTTTATATATAAACAGTAGAGTTTGCTACAGTGTCATTTTTTTAAGGAAAAAAGTAATATATAGAAATACTTACTTCAAATATATACTGATTCAGTTTGGCCTAAATATTAAAGTAAAAACTAGCAGCACAAATAAATACTTTTGAGGTCTTAGTTATTATACCAGGAATTGCAGCAATAAAACTTAAGTTTAATTTTACCAAATACATCCACAAGGAAATGATCTATGTATAAATTTTCCTTTAATGAATATTTATATTTTTCTATTAATGACATTCTCTAAAGATATCTCATAATGATAGATATGAATATCTTTATCAACATGATGACACAACTTTTCGCTGAACACTGCCCCATAGTTTTAGTGTCCAAGCCTGTATTTGTGATTATGATAACACAGACAAGTATGAATACTTTACCTGTAACAGACTACTGGGAAAAATAAAAGCAGACTTAATTTGTAAATGTGTCCATACCATGTGAAGGACAAACAGTATCCCTGCACACAAGTCAATCAGACTTAGCAATGCCTCAATAAAAAAAATTAGTTTAAACATTAAATACATGGTAATAGGTATGTTAGTGTCATAACAATCTACAATTAAATAGGTAAACAAAATCATTAAATAATAAAACAAAACTATCAAGTACATAAATAAGGGCAAATTAATTCTATGGAATAGAGATTCTCACAAGACAGTACATGAGAATCACTTGGGAATCATTTTCCAACCATAAAAACTCTGGGAAACATATTGGAAAAGACACAGGAAGCTATGAAACCATTCATTGTTTTTATAGTTGTACAAAAATCATACACATAAGGTGTTCATACCTAGTTTTATATTTTAACATATTTAAGTTATACTATAATTAAAACTAACAATTTTTAACTGTGGTTTTATGTGTCAACTTGACTGGCCACGCGTTTCTCAGATTAAACATTATTTCTGGGTGTGTCTGGGGGTGTTTCAAGATGAGATTAGCATTTGAATTATAAACTAAGTAAAACCGATTGCCCTCCCCAATGTGAGTAGGAGACATTCAATCCCTTGAGGACCTGAATAGAACAAAAGTGGAGAAATGAAGAATTCAACCCTTTTTAAAGCCTCACTGTGGAGCTGGGACATCTCATTTCATCAACCCCCACCCTGGAACTGGATTTATACCATGGGCTACCTTAGTTCTCAGGCCCTGGACTTAGACTGAATTACAGCACCAGCTTTCCTGGATCTACAGCTAACAAATGGCAGATCCTGGGACTTCAAAGCTTCCAAAATTAAGCTGAGCCAATTCCTCATAATAAATTCCCATTTATATATGGTTCTGTATACACACACACACATGGTTCTATATCCTACTGGTGCTGTTTCCCTAGAGAATCTTAACACACTGAAGTTCCACAAAAATTTACCTTCAGTCAGCAATGTTCTCATACCTTACCTATTACCTATTGGGCTTTTTAAAGAAAATCTGGATTATACACCGAACAGATTGATCTCAGTAAAGTGGGGACCAGGCAACAACTTATTTTTTAAAATGCCACAGATTATCACAATTTATACAATCATGTATAAGAATCAATGGCTAACGGTCCTATGTGACAAAGACACATAATAGCCTCTTTCAGATAAAAACAGTAAAACTTTCTAAGTAAAATGGTGATGTGAATTTCAATTAAGGAATAAGGCTTAAAGAAATCAAAGTTCAATGAGTTTCTTAGAAAACCTTAGTTAATACTTAAGAACAAATTATTTTCTATGGCTGGGAGTAGCATAGAGGAATACTAACTATTAAATGTGTGTGCTTTGGAAATTAGTACCTCTCAAATCTTTACAACAATTTTAAAAATCATTCAACTTGGACTATGAGATGTGTTTTGTCATTCACATATTTTAAGACTGGTCTAGGAATTCATACTACTTGAAATAAAAAGTGATATTAGAGTAGAATACTGATTCAGGAGAAATTCTTTGCAAATTTCTTCCATTCTGTCCTCGGTTCAAAATTAGTTCCTGCTAACCTAAACTATATTATTTATTTTCCTCTATCTATGCCCTTTGATTACTTACAATGAAGATCTAAAGAGATTAAAATTTGCACACACACAAACATATAAGCCAAGGAATAAAGGAATTGAGAAAAATTCTATTAATTCGTCTGGCTTGAAAAAAACTACCACCATCATGGTACAAATTAACTCTGCCTTAACTAAAACACCAAACTAAAAAGGTAACAAGTAATAAGTTGATTTTAAAATTCATATGTAAAGCCAAAGAACTCAGAATAGAAAATAATCTTGAAAAGAAAAAAAGCTGAAGGACTCAGACTGTTCAATTTCATAACTTACTACAAAACTATAATATCAATAGAGAGTGGAAACAATATGAGTGTGGTATATGACAAACACATACATCAATGAAATACAACTAAAAGCCCAGAATCAATCCTCACATTTACATTCAACTGATTTTCAATAAGAGTGCCAGAACAAATAAGAAAAGCACAGTTTTTTCATGAAATGCTGCTGGGACAACTAAATATTAGAAGAATGATGTTGAACACCTACCTTACACCATAAAAAATATTAACTCAAAATGGGTCAAAGACCTACATGTAAAAACTAAACCCATTAAAACCCTTAGAAGAAAATATAGGTATAATCTTTGTGACCCTGGATTAGGCAATGGTTTCTAGACATGACACCAAAGTACAATCAACATCAACAGCAACAAAATGAGCTGAACTTCAAAAACTTCTGTAATCAAAGAACACCTGAAATGAAAATGACAACCCACAGAATGCCAGAAAATTCTAGCAAATCATATATCTGATAAGAAACTTATATCCAGGCTATATATGAATTAAATAAAGAGACAAATAATCCAATTTAAAAACAAAGAATATGAACAGAGGTTTCTACAAAGATAAATAAAAATGGCTGATAATTTTATGAAAAATGCTCAAGATTTCTGGTTCCTGGACCAGTACATAAAGACCTGTCAGTCCCATCCATCCTCACGAGAAAAAATGACTAACAAACTTTGAACAAACCAACAACTCTTCTTAGACACATTGGAGAATTAAAATCAGAGGGTGAACCACTACCCACAATAAACAAAGAAGCTATGAATATACAATAAGGAAAGAATAGTCTCTTCAATAAACACTGTTGAGAAAACTAGACCATACACAAAAATCAATCAAAATGAATTAAAGACCTGAATGTAAGACCTGAAACTATAAAAATTCTAAAAGAAAACTCCCTGACATGAGTCTTGGTGATAATTTTTTGGATTTGACACCAAAAGCAAAGATAAGAAAAGCAAAAATTGATAAGTGAAACTGTATCAAACTAAAAAGCTTCTGTACAGCAAAGGAAAATATCAACAAAATGAAAAGGCAACCTACGGAATAGAATATAGAAATCATGTCTGTGGTAAGAGGTTAATATCCAAAATAATATAAAGAGCTCATACAACTCAATAGCAAAAAAACAAACAACAAAAATAAACGCCAAACAATCCAAGTAAACAACGGCCAGAGGAACTTAATAGACATTTTTCCAAAGAAGATATACAAATGGCCAAGAAGTTCATAAAAATGTGCTCAACATCACTCATCATTAGGACAAAAATGTAAATCAAAACCACAAGGAGAAGGACCAGTCAAGATGGCACAGAAGGTAGAGGCTATGCCTGCTTCCTCTTGCAACCACATCAAAATGATAACAAAACTATAGAGCAACCAACATGCAGTCACCTAAGGTCTGGCTGAACAGAAGCCCTACAACTAAGGACAAAAATAACAGATCAACTCAAACTGGTAGGAGGTGAAGAAACATGAAATGGCCTGATCCTACAACCATGTGTGGCGACTAAAAATCTGGAAGGCTATCTTGGCTGCAGATAGCCTGAGGAAGGATGTGTCCAAGCCCCACACTAGACACCCCAGCCTAGGGTTCCAGTGCTGGGAAGAGAAGTTCCCACAACCTCTGGCTGTGAAAACCAGCAAAGGTCACAGGGCTGCAGGAAGTCGCAGGTGTTCCTCTTAAAATACCGAAGCCCAGCCTTACTCACTGACAGACTTGCTTGCTCTGAGATCCAGGGCTAGGACAGCTGCTCGAGGGGCTTCAGGGAAATATGAGGGGACACTGAGTTGTTGGGCTTCTGAGCAAGGGCTGGAGGGGCAGCTTTTTCTCAGACGGAAGTGCTGGCGGTATCCACTGTTCCTTTGTTGAGCCCTCCCCACTCCCAGCCTGTGAAGGCAGGAATGTGGTGTATGAGTCACAACTGACCTGGAAAACAAAGGTTATTCCACCCAGGGGATTCCCTGAGACTCCGCCTCTCCCACCTTGTGGGCCCATTCAAGCTGCTTCCAGTGGTTTATTCCATACAAATGAGCTGTTTTGGCTGCAGATTTTCATAAAATACCTCAAAGGCTCACAAAACCCAAAGGAGAAGTGTCTGGCCTTGGTAAGCCCTGTACCTCCTGCTGAGCAGTCTCAAGCCTTGCTCTTAGTGGCAGCTGACCTTAATTTCTAACTTGGCCCCTCAAGGCATTTATAAGCCTAGCACAGGTGGCAACCATCTGTAGATTGCTTGGTGACTCTTATCAGGTGGCCCCGGAGGTGTATAAACAGTGGATAAATTTGCCCTGCAGCTGGACCCCTCCCAGAATAGCATATCTACTACATAAAGCCACTCCATTAGACCAGGAGACTTAAAAACCCGACCTGATACTTAGAAACAGACACAGGGAAGCAGCCAAAATGGAGAGATAAAGAAGCATGCCCCACATGAAAAAAAAAAAAAAAAAAAAAAAAAAAAAAAAAAAAAAAAAAAAAAAAAAAAAAAAAAAA